>OY744613.1:46263045-46280545 GCA_963556255.1 Allolobophora icterica | reverse complement strand
ATCAACCAAGGTTCTGCATCCGAGTTGAGTCCTGTGAGGATTCAAAAGGATTCAAATGCGACTAAGCACTCGGCAGGCGCAGGTGTAAAAACATTTCCAGTTAGAAAAAGGCCACCAGGTAACTGATCAGTAAAGCATGCCCACCAGTTCATGCGACCTCGAGATACTGCATCGATATTATTAATCACTAAACTTGGTTATTTCCCTCGTGTTGCCTTGTGGATTCTGATATGAAGCTACAGCAACAACGAAGTGCTTTGTCGTTTTGGAACAGCAAGCATAAAACAACGAGTAATCTACTCACCGTGAAGACAATACGCTCTAGACCAAGGCCAGGACCCAATGCGAAAGACCAAGATCAAGATCAGAGGCTCAACACCAGTGGCGGCGATCTTGTCTGAGAGGTGGGTGGACAAAGTCGACCTTGGTCTGGTTGATGACTTTTTTTAAAAGAAATTTTCCCGAAAAAAAATTTTTTTTTAGGTAACTTCATGACTTTTCCGCGAATTCATCTCCCAAAAAGTTGATGACCTTTTTTAGTCATTCGCCCCTTTTACAACTTCTTTTAGGGTCCCGCAGCAATATGATGACCTTTTGCTTTTAGAACGTCGTATCGTCACTAAAACATAGAAATTCTTAAATTCATCTTTAAAAAATCTTCTTCCTTTCTACTTTCTGGGGGGACACTTCTCCTGATAAATTGAACTTTTACCTCATCTGGTCAAAAGAGGCTGTGAAAACCCTCACACGCTATTACATTTGTTGGCCTTTTTTGGTGTTTCTTCAAAATGTGGGGGGACAAATGTATGGCGTGTCCCCCACTCTAAAAGGTGGGGGGACATGTTCCCCTCGTCCCCCCCATGATCGCCGCCCATGCTCAACACCATTAAGACCAGAACCGCAGTATTATGGTCAAAACAAGAAAGCGGCCAGTACATTTGTAACAAGAACCCGTTTTGTCTAGATATTGTCTCCAAAACAGGACCAAGACGGCGATCTCGAGACCACAAAAGAACTGTCAAAACAGATGACGTCGGATTTGTCAGGATTAAATTTGAAACGAATAAACAAAATCCATAACATGACGTCATCTTAGTGGACACGAACTATCTTTTCTTGCACTTACAACTCATTTAGCAGAAGATATCATCGTGGTTTTCAATTCCCAGAAAATAATTAAACCACCCAGACTTTGCAGAACAGAAGGAAAAAATGCGCAACGGTCTACCCCATGGCATAGCGGATAGGCCGTGCTTTGATATGGGATACTTCGGTAAATGACACTCTGACCGTATCTTATTCCCATCTACGTCGGCCTCAGCTGCCAGCATAGTTGAGCTTACAACAGATACATGAAGTGGGCGAAATGAAACATCATTGCACAAAGCTATCACTTGGTCCAATTGGCGTTTGAGACTCTTGTCACAATTAACAACAACGTCCTACTTTTCGTCGCAGAATTTGTGCTATGTCTGTCGTAAGCTAATTAGGCTATCGGTGACAAGAGATTTACTAATTATATTTTCAGCGTTCCGCACAACCATTATAATCCGAAGATTTAACGTCATTGCCTGCCATACTAGGGCCCACTACTACTACTACTACTACTACTACTACTACTACTACTACTACTACTACTACTACTACTACTACTACTACTACTACTACTACTACTACTACTACTACTGCTGCTGCTACTACTACTACTACTACTGTAACAATATTTTAATGGTTACTTGTTATGTTTAGCGACTGTCGAAGTCGTATGGTCTGTTCGTGATGTGCTTGTATCGAACTATAAATAGACAGACGAAGTACTGTGACTATGACGCATATTAAGGAACAAGGGCTAGGAGCAAGGGACTAGGAGCAAGGGACTAGGAACAAGGGACTATGACCAAGTAACTAGGAGCAAGGGACTATGAGCAAGGGACTAGGAGCAAGGGATTAGGACCAAGGGACTAGCAGCAAGGGACTAGGAGCAAGGGACTAGGAGCAAGGGATTAGGACCAAGGGACTAGGAGCAAGGGACTAGGAGCAAGGGACTAGGAGCAAGGGACTAGGACCAAGGGACTAGGAACAAGGCACTAGGACCAAGGGACTAGGACCAAGGGACTAGGACCAAGGGACTAGGACCAAGGGATTAGGACCAAGGGCCTATAGGACCAAGGGACTAGGACCAAGGGACTAGGAGCAAGGGACTAGGAGCAAGGGACGAGGAACAAGGGACTAGGAACAAGGGACCAGGAGCAAGGGACTAGGACCAAGGGACTAGGAACCCAGACGACCCTATATAAGGAGTGCTGGTGAGAGTAGAGATAGCGAAGCAGATAGATTCTCTAGAGATAGTGAGGAGTAGCCTTTGGATAGAGGTTAGAGGGAAGTTGAGTTTAGTATACGGTGGAGCTAGACCGTAAGAACTCTGACGTTACCGACTATAGTAGCGTGGCTTGTAGTTGTGTTGTTGCGATATTTTCGAAGTTAGGTACATGCGGAGTTTAGTCGATTGTATTATACGAACTTTAACTAGCACGCAGTTCGAGTTAAGGCGATTAGATAAGCTCTGTTTGGATTATACGTTCTTAGTTCGTCAGCCTACGGAAGGCATTTATAACTAGGCGTTGCGTTGTGTTGTGAGTTGTAATAAAGAATATTTGTGGAACATCATGTATCTTCTTCCTCTCCAGACCGGAGAGGCGATCCACGATTATAGAAGAAGACTCACGTACCCTTTCGCACCGACCGGAAGACGGACGACGAACACACGAACACCTAACCACATTCCGCCACACTACTACTACTACTACTACTACTACTACTACTACTACTACTACTACTACTACTACTACTACTACTACTACTACTACTACTACTACTACAACTACTACTACTACTACTACTACTACTACTACTACTACTACTACTACACCTGTTATGATATCCAAGTGGGGACATTGGCCTGAAGCAGGAAATCGGGGAACTCAAAAACTTTTTTATTTATGAAGAAAAGGTCAATATTTTTGCAGATTTGTAATCGTTACGCAATGGAGATTGCGATCGCGTCATGCGTTTTGCGAATTTCCAAATATTAAAAAATTTTAATATGTGATCCTAGGGCGGAAATCGGGGATCGGTTGTACAACCGAACTACAACCGAGAAGTTGACCTGAGGGCGGAAATCGGGGACCCTTGTACTAGTAACAGGATATTAGTGGGGGGCCGTGCTTGAGCATTTTGCTCTAGTAATTTCAAGTTGATGTGAAAGTTTCATTTTCAGTACCAATTTGAAGGTAAGGGTCTATAGAACAATTTTGGTCCGAGGGGAAAGCACTCAGATAAAAAATGAGACTTCTGGACGCGTGGGGTTGGAAACCCCCAACTAGGCCTATGCGAAATATGTAAACTGTTATAACTTTTGATCGGATGGTCCGATCTGAACACATTTTGTATGTATGGATTCAGTATCAGGAGCTGGTCCGAGGGGAAAGCACTCAGATAAAAAAATGAGACTTCTGGAAGCGTGGGGGTTCGAAACCCCCAACTAGGCCTATAAGCGAAATATGTAAACTGTTATAACTTTTGATCGGATGGTCCGATCTGAACACATTTTGTATGTATGGATTCAGTATCAGGAGCTGGTCCGAGGGGAAAGCACTCAGATAAAAAAATGAGACTTCTGGAAGCGTGGGGGTTCGAAATCCCCAACTAGGCCTATGCGAAATATGTAAACTGTTATAACTTTTGATCGGATGGTCCGATCTGAACACATTTTGCATGTATGGATTCAGTATCAGGAGCTGGTCCGAGGGGAAAGCACTCAGATAAAAAATGAGACTTCGAGAAGTTGACCCGAGGGCGGAAATCGGGGACCCTTGTACTAGTAACAGGATATAGGAATGTAAACCGTGAATATGCCTAATAAAGACCAAATTTAACGATGATGATGAAGATCATTATGATGATTATTATTATTTAAATTATATTGATGACAACGATGATAATTATCGTACGGTTTTGCGAATTTATTATGTTTGTGACACAAAAATTTTGTAACCGCCTTTTAACAGAAAAGATTACGTTAAATCAAAAATAACTTACCTAATAAGCGAATAATAAAATACGCACTGGTTAATTATTCGCATTTGTTTGACGTGGGGTTTAAACGCAGTGCTTTAACATTAAGCCGGTGGTAGAAGAAGGCAGCTTCGGATAGACCTGTACAACGACATAATTATCTAATTTCTGTCGCTACGAATTAGAAGCTTCGCAAACGAAACCTAAGGACAGAGATGCAGTAGCGCGTTGAAATATTAAAGTAGTATACCATAATGACTTTGGTACTGCATCGCGTCATTAATTCGAAAAAATTCATTGTTCAGGTTATAATTCGCGTAATGTAGTTCACATAACTGTATTCACACACCCACATAAAATGCACTTAGATGTAGGTAACTTTTTTAATTGCCAAATTTGTGTTTCACCCAAACAAAAGAAAAACAGATCATCGTAATGCACCAACCCAGGAAACCACAAGAGAAATCAATAGTAAACACGCATCCACATAAAATCTAGGCAATTCGAATAATACACAAATATACGCAGTTAGAATAATACACAAATGTAGGCAACTAGAATAATACACAAATGTAGGCAACTAGAATAATACACAAATGTAGGCAACTACAATACTACACAAATGCAGGCAACTAAAATAATACACAAATATAGAATATAAAAATAATACACAAAGATAGACAATTAGAATAAGGCACAAATAAAAAGCAAATAAATAATACACAAATTTAGGCAGTTTTAATAATATATAAATATAGGCAACTACAACAATGCATACATGTAGGCAAATATAATAGTACACAAATGTAGGCAATTAGAATAATGCACAAATGTGGGCAATTGATTTAATACAAAATTGCAGGCAACTAGAATAATACACAAATGTTGGCAAATATAATAATACACAAATGTATGCATATAGAATAATACACAAATGTAGGCAATTAGAATAATGCACAAATGTAGACAGTTAGAATAATACACAAATGTAGGCAACTAGAATAATACACAAATATAAGCAACTAGAATAATACACAAACGTAGGCAACTAGAATAATTCACAAAAGAAGGTAGTTAGAATAATACAGAAATAAAGGCAATTAGAGTAATACACAAATGTAGACAACAAGAATAATACACAGATGAAGGCAATTAGAATAGTACACAAATATAGAATATTAGAATAATACACACAGTTAGACAATTAGAATAATACACAACTAAAAGGCAATTAGAATTATACACAAATGTAGACAATTAGAATAATAAACAAATATAGAATATTAGAATAATACAGAAAGTTAGACAATTAGAATAAAACACAAGTAAAAGGCAATTAGAATAATACACATATTTAGGCAATTGAATTAATACAAAAATGCAGGCAACTAGAATAATACACGAATATAGGCAATTACAGTAATACTAACATGTAGGCAACTAAAATAATACACAAATGTTGGCAAATATAATAATACACAAATGTATGCATATAGAATAATACACAAATTTAGGCAAATAGAATAATACATAAATGTAGATACCCAAATATTGGCAACTAGAATAATAAAAATATGAGGGCAATTATAATTATACACAAATGTAGGCAAATATAATAATATAGAAATGTAGGCAATTAGAATAATACACAAACACAATGCGCTGTATCGCTCAAAGAGTAGAAGAAACTAATCATCCTAATCAACTTTATGCAGGCATTCACATGGAATGCACTAATCGTCGTAATGCACCAGTAACTTGCGCCTGTGAATAAGCTGGTTCCCGGACTTCGGTTTTTTAGGCGCTGTAGAATTCCGGAGATTACGATTACGATAACTCCAGTTAACGTATGGAAAACAAATCTACACCGGAACTCACCTTAAATTTGTTTAAATGTAGGCCTTGATTAGGGTGATACATATAACCGCCGGCTGTATTCATTTAAGTCACTCAGTTATTTGTAAAGGTGTTAAGTATTTGGCGCCCAAACAATGCGGTTTCTGCAATGGTCCCTAACATTCTCCCACGTTCGCTTCGATAAGGAGCTCTCTGCTCTCATGCAGCGCAGAATATCGTCTTGCTTTGGTACTTTTTTCTGAAGTATCAGCTGCAGAAGGTGCCTACCCACGGCGTCCTTTTCCTGTTGACTCCAACGCTGTTGCTTTCTTTTCTTCTGAACCGGATTGCGGCGAGCTGTGGAAAAGAATGAACAATGCGAGAATGGGGGAAGAAGATGATGAAAAAGTAGATGGAGGAGAAAGAGGAGAGGAGAAAGAGGAGGAGAAGCAGAGCAAGAACAAGAAGAACAAGAACAAGATGAAGAAGAAGAAGAAAAGAAAACGAAGAAGAAAAAGAAGGAGAAAGAAAAGAAGAGAAGCAGACCCATTAGCAAGCCCTAATTTGCGCCAAGAACAAGAACTTGACCATGAGAGGACAGTCACGCAAATAATAATAATAATAATAATAATAATAATAATAATAATAATAATAATAATAATAATAATAATAATAATAATAATAATAATAATAATAATAATAATAACAATAATCTTTTCTCTAATTAAGCGCCTGCAAACGCACTGCGCTGTACATTGAACATACATATAGCAGAAACGGCAGACACGTATATATATATTAAGTAGAACCACATGATAACAGTTTTAGGGGAGTCGAATATAACTGTATTTAAGCGGCAGCCAACATACGGCGCCAAATCACGGTCTACTATTCTTTTAACCACCGCCGCCGTCTAGCGAGTGGAAGGCAGAATTAGCCTAAATTAACGGGTGACTTACGGGGTTCGATCTGGGTACCTTCAGCTCTTCACGCCAGTGTTTAATCCATTACTCTACGGGCCCCCTAAATGGCTAGTGTCAGCAAATGTACATTTTAACGAAAGGAAACACTACAATTCCTTAAGTAC
Source organism: Allolobophora icterica (assembly GCA_963556255.1). Classification (NCBI taxonomy): domain Eukaryota; kingdom Metazoa; phylum Annelida; class Clitellata; order Crassiclitellata; family Lumbricidae; genus Allolobophora; species Allolobophora icterica. The sequence goes on along the minus strand of OY744613.1, from coordinate 46,273,548 downwards.
TCTTCACATACTCTTGCTACGATCTGAATTGGTGTACATTCATACATAGTCAGAAAATGAACCAGTTGTTCTGTAAGCCTAAGACAAAACCGTTAATAGGGGTCAAAGCAATTCGGCCTACCATCCGATTGGTCGCTATCGTTGTCATGCTCTTCTGCACGGGGTCGCACGGTTTTCTGTCCTTTATTTCTGTGAAGAGGTCTTCCGCGGGCTATAAACGCGAAAGAGTTGAAATTATGTAAGTTAAACATCAACTGTTATAGTGGAACGTTGAAGAACATGCTATGCCTAAACTGGCCAATCTGTAGCTTATTTCATTGCAATCTCATCGGAGTAATCCTTAGCACTACTGTAATATTTTACGAAGGAAACGTTACGTTCTGAAAAACGGAATAGTTGCATGGAGAACGAAGGAGAAAACAAGAACACGAAGAAGAAAAAGAACAAGAAGAACAAGAAGAAGAAGAAAGAAAAGAAAAAAATAGAAACAGCCCCGTTTGCAAGCCCTAATTTGCGCCAGGAACATGAACTTGACCATGAGAGGACCATCACGCAAATGGCAAGTGTCAGCAAATGTACATTTTCACGAAAGGAAACACTACAATTCCATAAGTACTCTTCACATACTCTTGCTACGATCTGAATTGGTGTACATTCATACATAGTTAGAAAATGAACCATTTGTTCTGTAAGCTAAGATAAAAGCGTAAATAGGGGTCAAAGCAATTCGGCCTACCATCCGATTGGTCGCTATCGTTGTCATGCTCTTCTGCACGGGGTCGTACGGTTTTCTGTCCTTTATTTCTGTGAAGAGGTCTTCGGCGGGCTATAAACGCAAAAGAGTTGAAATTATATAAGGTAAACATCAACTGTTATAGTGGAACGTTGAACAACATGCTATACCTATACTGGCCAATCTGTAGCTGGTTTTCATTGAAATTTCATCGGAGTAATCCTTGGCACTACTGTAATATTTTACGCTGTAAACGTTTCGTTCAGGAAAACGGAATAGTTGCATTGGGAAAGAAGCAGAAGAAAACAAGAACACGAAGAGCAATAAGAAGAACAAGACAAAGAAAATTAAAGGAGTCTCTTAAGTTAACCTTTTATATGCAGTCATGTACATGGGAGTAAGTTGGTACTATTTTGACGAACTTTTTCGTAACACTCAACGTAACACCCATTGTCCTGCAATGGCATGTTTGTGCTGTAATACAAAAGCGCTAAAAGACCTCAAAGACATTACCTAATGCCTCGTCGCTATCGTCGCTGTCAGGCTCCTCTGAAGTTGTTCTCCCAGTTTCCATGTCCAGTTTTGAGGAATTACTGTCCTGTGTGAAACTGGCAGTTGCGAAAGTACAGGATGCATCCACAACGTTAGCAGGTGTGTCGCTGTCGTCGTCATCCGAAACATCCTCGGTTTCTTCTTCCACATCGCTATCTGTAAATAGTAGAAAAAAGTCATTGAAATACACGTACCAAATCACAAGTGCAGTTGCATATATCCTATGAGCACCAACTGTAATACATTGTCAAGAAAGACGTTGCTGTAAGACTTACCGAAGAAGAAGAACAATAACAACAACAAGAAGAGACGGAGGAAGAAGCACCCAGAAGACACACCCTTCAACTGAGGCAAAGAATAAAAGTCCGAGCGCATGTATTGAAAGTGTGTAAGGAGTAGCTCGTTTTCTATAAAGCAAGTTAGCCTGCAGAACGGCTACTGAACGATTTTAACCTGTTCTCTCTACATGATGCGCCTCCTCGAATTAGCATAACAAGGTTACTATTGTCATAGGGACTTCTTCAACCGAGAATGTATAGGAAATGATCAACTGACCTGCATTCGTTTCAACCAGAAGTTCATCTAAGGTCTTCCCCGCGAACTCTTTCACTCGACCTTGTTCCATCAAGATGAAAATTTTTGACAGCTTTGCCAGCTGGATTGTGTCATCGGGCAGTCGATATTTCTCTCTGTGGGTTCGGATGTCATGTCCCATGAAGTTAGCAAGACCGTCCAGTTGATATTCTTTTAAGTCAATTAGTTGTGACATTGTTGCCACATGTTTTCGGAAGCCTGTTGATCTTAAACTGTCTGGGAATTTGGCTCCGCATTCCACCGAGAACTTGCGCAGACAGTCGCTTCCTCGAATATGCGACAGAGAAGCGGAGTTGTTAAGGGCGAACAAATAATTGTTTTCTGTGGCTACGCCGGCCCGCAGTCTGTTTTTGATTAGGAGAGAGATTGTTTCAAAGTTGTTCTCATCAATAAGCAATGGCACCGTTCGTCCTCGCTTACCCACTATTTCCAGCCGGTAATACTCGTGACATAAGTTTCTTTCCAGGTCGGAAAGGCAGCTTGCTATGTCTTCGTTTGCGGTGCCACGTTTTGCTTTACTGAAGTCCTCCAGTGTAACTCTGGAGACTTCGCCCTGTCTGCGTCTGCTGAATATTATGAGGTAGGTCAGAACCACCTCGCTCAGTTGCCTCCAGGTATTCCTTACTGTATCGTTGTCACCACCGACCAATGTCTTTTTGTTACATTTGATTTCTTTCTTTAGGAAATCCACAATTTTTTTGGTGTCTTTCGCCAACGGAAGACGTCGCACAGAATTCCTTTTCCTTTCGTACATTTCTTTTCTGGCTCGATACGTGACTTCTTCCGCCCAATCCATGTCGCATAGATCTTCGAATTGCCTCGCTTCTTCGCCCAGTTCTTTATTGGAAGTTTCGATAGCCTGGCCTTTCACGATTTGGCAGCATTTGCGCAAAGTGTGCCCTATCTTGATTCCTACTGATGGATGTTCGTATTTCATTTTGTTAGTGTCGAAACCAGCAACCGCACGTACAGCGGTGACAACTGCTTGAAACATTGCTGGTTTCAAGTAGTCTTTGAGACTATTTGCCCTCTTTCCAAGAGCTCTATTCAATTCCACCACAAGTCTGCCCATCTCACGAAGCTTGGCTCTTATCAAATGGTCCTTCTCATGCCCATGTCTCATGAAGAGTTTAGACCCCAGCTTGAGCAGAATGGGGTCATTTAAGATGACTTTTTTAACCGCGTCATCATGCATTCCGTGAATAATTCTTATCACGTCCGGTCCTACACTAGCAGGAGCGGGAAGAAGCATCGAGGCTTTTGTTGCCACTCGCCCTCTTTTCTTTGTTGGATCAACTTTGCAGCGATGACGATACATCTCTTTGCGGTTTAACATACCATAGCAGTCCCTGCAGGGAACGTAATCAGCTGAGCTTTTCTCCTTCTTACTGTTATTCGGTCGATAGCAGACAAGTAAAGCACCTTTGCCGTCGTTCAGCACACCAGAATTGTGGCTGTAGTTCCCTTTATTTCTTAGAACAGCCATCAGCGCCAACTTTTTCTTCCTGTCAGTTTCTATGCTTATTTTAATTACATCAGTTTCAGTGGCATGGATGCATAGCCAGTGCTTCGTAATTTTTGAATATGGTTTACCGCAATATAAACAGTACTGTTTCTTGTCGTAGGTTCTTTTTGTTGCCGTGTTCGTCGTCTGAATAATTTCTATAGGAGGCCCATTTGCATCAGTCGTTTGATTGTTTGTTTCCTCACAGATTAGCTGAATATCAGGCTCTGCATAATAATTCTCGTCACAAGAACTTTCTTCCCGCCCTTGGCCTAAGAAATTCCCTTCCTCTTTCGACGGAACATATTCTTCGTCTGAATCATCTTCCTCCGAAGAAGACGTGAATTCGTACACCTCCATGCGTTTCGGCTTGACTTGTTTTGGTCTCAGATCATATAAGAGAGTAGTACGGCATTCATCGTCAGAGGCGGACTCCTCTTGAACAACGGACTGTGAAGCCACCACTTTGAAATCTGTTAACACATATCCCAATTTCTAAGACATAAGTACATGCGTGTCTGTCTGCATGTATGTATGTATGTATGTATGTATGTATGTATGTATGTATGTATGTATGTATGTATGTATGTATGTATGTATGTATGTATGTGTGTATGTATATATGTATAATATTATATGTATGTATGTATGTATGTATGTATGTATGTGTGTATGTATGTATGTATGTATGTATGTATGTATGTATGTATGTATGTATATATGTATGTATGTATGAATATATGCACGTATGCACCTATGCTTGTGTGCATGTATGACTGTGGAGGTGAAGAGAAGGACTTTGGCAAGACCGATAAGAAGGGAATTGCACAAGTCAATTCGGGAACATATAAAAGCATGAACCAGCGTAGTTAGATCAGACGACGAGACAGAAGGCCGGATGGCCCTGAGACGCCTTACATGAAAGTACGCAGAGCGAGCATTGTTGAAACTATACTCACTAAAGGAAAGACAGGAATCAAGCTCTACACCTTGCGAAGCTACCAAACCCGAACGTTTAGGTCTGTTTCAGTGGACTATTAAATCTTGTCCAGCAGAAAAGTATTTACAAAATAGAGAATAAAAGATTTCTACAGTCGTCTCCCAGACGAGGGTTACCTGGCAAAGCATTTTTCGATGGTTTCTGTGAGTCATCTGGGGTGGATCGTCCGGCCAATTGAATGGCTTTAGAAGTCCCTAAAAAATAAACATAAGACTACTATGATGACGACGACGATTATGTAACAGTCATCTGTGGAACGAAGACTTGTGAAGGTACCAAACCCGAACGTTTAGGTCTGTTTCAGTGGACTATTAAATCTTGTCCAGCAGAAAAGTATTTACAAAATAGAGAATAAAAGATTTCTACAGTCGTCTCCCAGACGAGGGTTACCTGGCAAAGCATTTTTCGATGGTTTCTGTGAGTCATCTGGCGTGGATCGTCCGGCCAATTGAATGGCTTTAGAAGTCCCTAAAAAATAAACATAAGACTACTATGATGACGACAACGATTATATAACAGTCATCTGTGGAACGAAGACTATGATGACGACGACGATTATGTAACAGTCATCTGTGGAACGAAGCCTTGTGAAGGTACCAAACCCGAACGTTTAGGTCTGTTTCAGTGGACTATTAAATCTTGTCCAGCAGAAAAGTATTTACAAAATAGAGAATAAAAGATTTCTACAGTCGTCTCCCAGACGAGGGTTACCTGGCAAAGCATTTTTCGATGGTTTCTGTGAGTCATCTGGGGTGGATCGTCCGGCCAATTGAATGGCTTTAGAAGTCCCTAAAAAATAAACATAAGACCACTATGATGACAAAACTACAACTAAAACTACACTTGAAAGTTTAAAACTGAATTAATTTGTTCTTGTGTGGCGCACAGACCGAGTGCAGACATGTCTGCCACGGTTAGCGGCACACATACTGATCGGAGCACATGTCTGAAAGCAATATCGGTTAAGCAAACACCCGTTTGAGTCCTTTCCATTGATATGTATTAACAGTTACTGGATAGGTAATGGGGTCTGAAAGTTCGGATTGTCGCTCAGTCTGGGTAAACCATGGGCAAAACAGAGCAGAAGACAGAAGACTTGTTGAAATTTTTCTTTAAACTTTTTAATTATTTAAAATACTTTAACCATAAATCCATTGTAATTAAAATTTAGAAATATCGCGAAATATAAAGTATTATGTGACTTTAATTCACATAATATATTAGTCTGGTGTCAAGAATTTAAGACATTTTTCGAAATCATTGAAAAAAGAAATATTCTTTTCAGCTACAGAAGAAAATCTGTGCAGCATTAGCCATAACTGTATGTTATATGCATTAGAAACAAGTTGAACAACATTTTAAGAGTTGCTAGTAGATTCTAATTACTTGCAATTTATTTTTATATCAACTATTTCACAAAAAATAAATGTAATTCAGTATTTTCAATGCATCATTACCATCCGTGACAAGATGCGACTGTCATGAGAAAATAGCAAAAAATCTGATGTATACGGATGGTAATGATGAAAACCAAACGCGGATGGTAATGACATAATGCTTAAATTTATGACAGCCGTCAAACATTTTCCCGTGAATTACTCCATCAGATAAGTAATTTCAATCAGTTCAACAAAAGCGGTAATTAAAATAAGTTATCAATGTTGTAATTTATCTAAACCAGGAAATACAACACTAGATGGTAATGAAACAGAAATTTACTTTTCTTGTAATTTGGAACACACAAACTTAAATTAAAACTAAAACATCATGAATGTCAACACAAATCTGTGTGTTTCCATTAATAGTTGACAATATCTTGTTCAGTGGCGGCGCGTGGATTTTTCAAAAGTGATGCGAAGCATCAGTGTGCCGCCCCTCCCCCGTAAGCCGGCAGGCCTGTCTACTGAAAATTTGTTTGTGTTGTGTATGATTGCAGTTAGTAGTAGCCTTAGCCATTAGTAGCCTAGTATAGAGCACAGTAGCAGATTATGCAGATCTGCTACTAGTGTCACTGTGTACTGCACACTTAAAGTACTTTTAGAAAGAGCAAATCAAATCAGAGGGGTTTTTAGGAGTAGTCAAAAAGAGGTCCGAGTCCGGTTTCCAGAAGGCCAAATCAAATCAGATTGGGTTTCCAGAAAGTTGTTCAAAAGAGATCCGAGTCCAGTTTCCAGAGGGGCAGATCAAGCGAAGAGGCACAGTAGCTGTCAAGGCGAGTGTCGTTTAGGGCGAGAATCAGTTGTAAAAAAACTCTTTTTTCGTTTTTTATTTTTTTGCAAAAAACTTCGTTTTTTCGTTTTTTATTTTTGTTATCGTTTTTTTTCGTCTCTTATTTTTTTATGTAACTTTATTTATTTGCAGTCTGTTAATTTTTTTCATTTTCTGTTTAATTTTTTGTCTGATGACCCCTAAATACGTTGTTTCCGTGCTTTCAAGGATTCAGCTAATTTACGTCACCATTTACGTCATCATTTGAGAAATAAATACTTTATGAATTAGCACAGCATTAATTATTAGCAAAAGAAATAAAAGAATTAGCAAGAAATAAAATGTTAAAAGTTATTTCTAAGTTATCCAAAATGCCAAAAGAAAAAGGTGCAGAATGAATTCACGTTACTTTGATAAACGAGAAAGGCAAACACTCAGCATTGCGTGCCTATAGAATTATACTGTTCTATGTCCACTTTTTCGAAAACCGAGAAAAACGATTTCTTAGATTAGATGACGAAAATGTTTTGTGCTGTTTCATTGATGGCAATTAAATTCAAATTTTTGGACAACACTGTGTTCCCCTAGTATGACTATATATGTTTTTTTGATTATAATGTACACTAAATATGAGTAAATTTTGATAAAAATTATGGCAGGGTTGACTATTGTTGGACATAGAGCTGTATAACATTAAAATGTCCAGGTTACGGAAACGCAACGCCATGATTGAGAACTATAGGGATATAAGTCCAAGTCACGTGTTCAGATCTCTCACTGGTATTGGCTATGGACATAACGCCGTATAATATTATTCTTCAAAAGTCACTTCATCGCGGATCTATCGAACATGCACGTGATAGAAAATAATTCATTCTATTGGATGAGGACTTGTACCCCTGTAGCATTAAAATACTTCAAAATTCTGTCCACATTCGTGGACATAGAACTATATGATCCTGACAGATAGCGCTGAAGAAAGCGTCTACAGTTAAGCTTGACTATTCTGGACATAGCCCATGTCATCCTGATAACGGATATACCACTAGGTTGATTTTTCAAAAAAGTGGACATAGAACTGTATAATTCTATAGGCACGAAATTTTGGCTAAATTGAAATGCATTTACTGTGAGAAAGCTTACACCATATAATGATCTATACCTACAAAATAGGCCCAAACAGAAATAAATATTACGAAAATGAATCTAAATGTTTAATTATTGCATGTGCTAGCTACTAATTAATCCAAATAATATACCTTTGTTACAAGTTGTAATGGAATAAATTTGCGTAAAAGCTGAATTTAATGCATGGTAACCCTCCTCGGACAGAGGATGGTAATGATATTTTGTATACATTTAGTATTTTTTTTCTTCTAAATTTCCAAAATCTAGCAGCTACAACAATTATGGGAAATGTTAATCTGCTCATTCTTTGAAGTTTATGCAACAAATATTTGAAGAAATTATCGAAAAAACTAAAAAAAACAGCATGGGGCATCAATTATGCACTTTTCGGATAATGATCCTTGTATGTATAGGTGGCAATCATGTCTTACCTGACATCGGGCATTGCTGTGCTTCCGATATTGTTTTCTCTGTCTTCAGACGAGAGAGTTCCAGCATCATTTTCCCGCGATGAAACATTTTCCTAAAGAATAACAGTATTTGAAGTAAGTTCCTGTTGCAAGTGACAAGAACGCTGGCCGTAACCAAGTACAGAAAATTAATGCAGATGGAAAAGCCAGCTATCTGTGAATAAGCCTATATTTATATATATATTTATTTATATTTAAACACGTAGTCAACGACCGCGATGAAGAAACGCAGCTTAAATGTAGACTTAGTGACTTTAGGAGTAACCAAATCGCTTCTAAAATAACAAATTTCGCTCTCGCTTAGCTTGTCACACGACGTATCCAGAGAAGTGTTCAAGAATGAACGGAATGAGTCAGGGATATTCGTACACATTTATACGCCTGTGTCTCAAGGATACCATTGTCCGAACTCTTAACCTGCAGAGCCGGTCACTTAATTCCCATCAAAAACGTATTGACGATATGGTGAGGACAGTACGCCGACTTATTTTTCGGCCTGCACGTATGAGTGTGTCTATGCGCTGTTTAGAAACTGGGACCATAAATGATCAAAGAGCTGGATTTCCAACTCTTCTCACTTTGCAATAATGACTGAGGCTATTCATTCCACTAAGGATACCACTACACCTTACCTAGATTCCAACCCTTTCAACTCTCCGGATTTTATTGTTTTTCATGAGATCGCCCATCTAGCAGGGCTTTAGTCGACGGTGTAGGCGGGTATACAACGTGTAGTCCTCTGCCTCTAGAAAACGTACTTACCTCACCACATATTTTTTATCACCTCTCATTTGTTTCGGAAGAGTAACCAGTAGCGTGCACTCACCTGTAATTTTATTCGGAAACCTATATATAAATGTATGTATGTATGCATGTATGTATGTATGCGTGTATGTATCTCTGCCTCTCTCTGTTTCTGTCTCCCTCCCTCTCTCCCACTCTCTCTGCCTCTCCCTCCATCTATCTGTCTCTTCCCTATCTATCTATGTCCCTCTGTTAAGAAACGCGAGAGAACAAGTGGTTGACTTCGCTAAAGCAGATAATAAATTTACGTTTCCAATGACGTTCGTTATATATTCCAAGTTATAGCAGATTGTGACAAACTAGAGCATGACAAGAATCTAGAATTTTCCATCGGGCTGGCCGCGACATAGGTTGCACAAGAGACGTAAATTGATTCCCTGACAAAATGGTTGAACTTTTTGGAGGCTAAATAAATTTGTATATATGTCTGGGCTGAAGGCTGCATATTTCTCTAATAAGTCCTTAATTTCTCACATATTTATATAACAAGATGCTTTATAAAAGTTTATACGTATATATTCATACATGCATATATATCTAACAGTTTATATATGCATATATATGTATACATGTACATGTTCATGCATATCAGTTTATAAATGTATATATATGTATACATATACATGTATATGCATATATAAATACATGTATGTGTATATATTTACTTATATTTACACAAGATAAACATATATACATATATTGAAATATATTTACATAGGCTAATACATACATACATACACAAATACATACATACATGAATATACTGATGTATATAAAACATGGATATATATATTTAATATTATTTATGTATATATATATATATATATTTGTATATATGAAAATTTACATACGTATAGAAATACTAATATAAGTACATATAATTATGTAATGATGAACATATACACCGTGTCTCAAAATAAACTGTGCAAAATTGTTTCTGTCAGAACTTCGTCAAATTTCCACCAATTTTAATAATTTTTGGTAGGTAGATGGCAAAATGGCTTAAATTTTATGCTATACATAAATTTTCCACCTCACCTGACTCATGTCACCGCACTACCTTGTTAAACACAGATGTACCAATTTCTTATATAACGCTTAAATTTTAACAACTAGAGTGCTCAGATTTTGTTCATCAATTTATTAGAGGGCGTCAGATGTTATTTAATAAATTTCTAATTTTAACTAGTCTACCCTCAGAATAGCTGGCAATCATTATTTACGTATTAATGACGTAGCTGTTTATTTTAACCTGCGCTATCGTTGATTAAAAATGGTGTTTTCGATCGTTTTTACGTCCGTACATCTGTGTTTAACAAGGTAGTGCGGTGACATGAGTCAGATGAGGTGGAAAATTTATGTATAGCATAAAATTTCAGCCATTTTGCCATCTACCTACCAAAAATTATTAAAATTGGTGGAAATTTGACGAAGTTCTGACAGAAACAAATTTGCACAGTTTATTTTGAGACACGGTGTACATGCTTGCGTATTGTCATATAAAATGTAC
>OY744613.1:46161029-46262845 GCA_963556255.1 Allolobophora icterica | reverse complement strand
GCCTAATCACCACATAAATAATTATCGTTATTAGCTACTGTTGCAGCGACACCCTAATGTAATATCAAGAGTTCGGGATACGGAAGTTTCGCCCCCGGAAGATTCGCCCCCGGAAGATTCGCCCCCGACATTTCGCCCCCCGGGAAGATTCGCCCCCGAGGAAGTTTCGCCTCCGGGATCCATGATGAAAATGTAATTAAGACTAGAAGCTGGATTAGCGATGAAAATGTAACTAGAAGACTAGAAACTGGATCTATGATGAAAATGTAACTAAGATTAGAAGCTGGATCGACGGGGGCGAAACTTCCGGGGGGCGAAATGTCGGGGGCGAATCTTCCGGGGGCGAGTCTTCCGGGGGCGAAAAGTCCTAGAACCCAAGAGTTTATTAGGTTGCTGAAGAGTTTGTAGACATTCGAAGACTGTGCAGCCACATAGCGAAAGGCACTGATTAGTTTGCATGAAAAAGCGTCATCCATCGAATGTTCATATAAATGCAATTGAGTTTCGTTGGTGTATTATTAAAGTACGTTTGAATCGGTATGGTTATAGCGACTCTGTGTCCTTTGCCTCAAGCCTGTATGCTTTCTTATTAATTAATGAATCTGTTTCAAACGGAAATTAAGTTTTTTTTTTCTGTGGAAAACTGATTAGCTCGAATATAACTAAGTGCTAGGCCTACTAACCATAAAGCGAATGTCTATGATTGTTTCAAGTGGCAAAATCGCCGCTTAGCTTAAGACTGTCTTGAAAATGTTGGCGTCATGTAAGAAAACTTAGCTTCGCAGAGTGGATTTTGATCATTGTTAGATAAGAGTTGAAAAACGCTTGAAAGTCTGAAGATGTTCTGTTCAACTCAAGACTCTCAAGTTAATGTTTATGTAATCAAGACTGTTGTTGAGGAGCGTAGTCTAGTCGCTTTGATTGTTGGCAGATTAACCTTGACATTTTAGAAAGCAGTCTAATAACAGGTCAGTGTACACTTCAAAGATAACAGTCTGGACACTACTGAATAATCAGACCTACGTTATTCGCCTAAGTCCGGACTAGTTATTCTGATTAGCAGCCTTCCATAAGCCATAAGCGGTGTACACGATGTTGGCTTAGGTGACGGACTAACTAGGTCATTTACCGCATTGCTAATATTGGAGAGTGAGAGATAGATAGATAGATAGATAGATAGAGAGAGAGAGAGAGAGAGAGAGAGAGAGAGAGAGAGAGAGAGAAGAGAGAGATGAGAGAGAGAGAGAGAGAGAGAGAGGAGAGAGAGAGAGAGAGAGGGAGAGAGAGAGAGAGAGAGAGAGAGAGAGAGAGGAGAGAGAGAGAGAGAGAGAGAGAGAGAGAGAGAGAGATAGAGAGAGAGAGAGGGAGGGAGGGAGGGAGGGAGGGAGGGAGACAGGACAGACAGACAGACAGACAGACAGACAGACAGACAGACAGACAGAGACAGACAGACAGACCGAGATAGAGAGAGAGACAGAGACAGACAGACAGACAGAGGAGAGAGACAGACAGACAGACTGACAGACAGACAGACAGACACGGACAGAGACATACAGGCAGACAGACAGAGACAGAATGAGACATACAGACAGAGACAGAAAGAAAGACAGACAGAGATATGGTTAGAATTACTTGAATAGAACGCTATACCAACTTTCTTCAAAATTCTCAAATAACTTCTCGGTATGAATGATCTCCGACGTAGGTGACATTTGTGTGATTTATCTCCATCATCGATGTTAGAATGCTAAGCCAGTTCACCCTACACCACAAAAGCATTCTTGCAAACTTCACACTTAAAATGTTTCTCTCCGGTGTGCCTTTTCAGATGTATATGTAACCAATAATTTTGTGCACAACGTTTATGACAGAATTTGCGCAGTATGTAAACAACACATATTCAAACGGTCAGAGGAATGAAGAGGATATTATGTTTCAAGTGATATAATATCATTCTTGTTACTGATGCCTTTAATTTTATAAGCATTGTACGCTACTTTGAAAACTATGTTAGGGGCCATCCATATATTACGTGCGCAAAACTCCCGGAAAATTGGACCCCTCCCCCCATTCGCAAGCGTACTTTCTTCCAATACAGAGTTATAAATAGGATAATGTGGAGGTCATAATTAGACATTATTTTGCGCACGTACACATTTTGCCCCCCTCCCCCCGTTCGCACCCGTACGCAAAATCGCCTAAATCCGACCCCCTCCCACCTCCTTGCGTACGTAATATGTGGATGGCCCCTTACAACTGAAGATAAATTAGCCAAGTCTTCTAAAACCTGTAGCTTAATATTTGTCAAAAGTGTCTGAAACAAATTTGCTATACAACACACTGGAGATTACAGATAATAAGCAATATATATTTAATTTATTAAATTAAAATATTATTTATGAAGTAATTGTTGTCAGTTGCGTATTTCGAAACAGTTCAGCAAAGTCGTCCTCCACTGGAAAGTAACACGAGTGGAAACAGTGCTCCATAAACTCCTTTTCTATTTCGAATATTTCGTTGCATAATACACATCCAAATGGTTTCCTCAGGAAAGACTCAATGTCAGAAATAGATGATGTCTCATATCCAAACACTTCCAGATTTTGCTTTTCTCTTGCAACAGTTTTCACGCAGTCAGTCAAAATTAAAGCCTGTTCACCTTTTTTCCTATCTAATTTGACTTTGTATGGCTTTTCTCGATTGTGAGTTTCAGAACAATTGTGGTCACTCTTCAGTGCAACTTGTTCAAATCGTTTATCACATAATTTGTCTTTGTACTGTTTATCTCCATGATTGGTCTTTGAATGCTTGTGTAGTTGGCCCTTTTGAGCGAAAGTCTTGTGACATAATTCACACATATATGGTTTCTCTCCAGTATGAGTTTTCGTATGGCTTTTCAAATGACTACTGCATGTAAATGATTTTGGGCAGAGCTGACATTTGTATGGTTTATCTCCAGTGTGGGTTCTTATATGAATAGTCAAATAACTGTTCCTTATAAATGATTTCTGACATAGGTGACATTTGTGTGATTTAACTCCATCATGGATTTTAGAATGCTGACCCAGTTCACCCTTCAACACGAAAGCCTTGTTGCAAACTTCACACTTAAAAGGTCTCTCTCCAGTGTGCCTTTTCATATGTATATGTAACCAATGATTTTGTGCAAAACTTCTATGACAGAATTTGCATTTGTGCGGTTTTTCTCCAGTGTGGGTTCTAGTGTGACGCTTTAGTACAAAACACCGTGTAAATGATTTTCCACACAGATTGCATTTGTATGGTCTTTCTCTAGTGTGGGTCCTCTCATGGCAATTCAGAGAACTACTCTGTGAAAATGATTTGCAACATACTTGGCATTTGTAGGGTTTTTCTCCTGTATGTATTCGTTTATGTTTCTTCAGCTCAGCAGAAGTTCTATATGCTTTGTGACATAACTCGCATTTGTGTGGTTTTTCCATAGTGTGAATTTTTGTATGGTAGTTTAGATGGGTGTCACGACAAAAGGTTCACGGACAAAAGGTTCACGGACAAAAGGTTCACGACAAATGGTTCACGACAAAAGGTTCACGACAAAAGGTTCACGACAAATGGTTCACGGACAAAAGGTTCACAGACAAAAGGTTCACAGGCGAAAGGATAACGATATTCCAGCTTCTAGGTTGAGCGATATTTTCATTGGTTTCATATCATTTTCATCGCTCTTCCAGCTTCTTGTTTCAGCTCATTTTCGTCGCTCATCCAGCTTTTAGTTTAATCTACGACATAAGTTCATCGCTCTTCCAGCTTCTAGTTCTAAGCGTTAATGCGACATATTTTTTCATCGCCCTTCCAGCTTCTAGTTCTAAGCGTTAATACGACACATTTTCATCGCTCATCCAGCTTCGAGTTTTTAAGCGTTAATACAACATATTTTCATCGCTCATCCAGATTCTAGTTTTTAAGCGTTAATACTACACATTTTCATCGCTCATCCAGCTTCTAGTTTTTAAGCGTTAATACGACATATTTTCATCGCCCTTCCAGCTTCTAGTTCTAAGCGTTAATGCGACATATTTTCGTCGCCCTTCCAGCTTCTTGTTCTAAGCGTTAATACGACACATTTTCATCGCTCATCCAGCTTCGAGTTTTTAAGCGTTAATACAACATATTTTCATCGCTCATCCAGATTCTAGTTTTTAAGCGTTAATACTACACATTTTCATCGCGCTTCCAGCTTCTAGTTCTAAGTGTTAATACGACACATTTTCATCGCATTCCAGCTTCTAGTTTTTAAGCGTTAATACAACATATTTTCATCGCTCATCCAGATTCTAGTTTATAAACGTTAATACGACACATTTTCATCGTCCGTCCAGCTTCTAGTTCTAAGTGTTAATACGACACATTTTCATCGCCCTTCCAGCTTTTAGTTTACATGTTAATGTGACACATTTTCATCGCTCATCTAGCTTCTACTTTACATGTTAATATGAGACATTTTCATCGCTCATCCAGCTTCTACTTCTAGGCGTTAATACCAAACATTTTCATCCATCTTCCAGATTCTAGTGCTAAGCGTTAATATGACACATTTTCATCGCTCATCCAGCTTCTAGTTTTTAAGCGTTAATACGACATATTTTCATCGCCCTTCCAGCTTCTAGTTCTAAGCGTTAATGCGACATATTTTCGTCGCCCTTCCAGCTTCTTGTTCTAAGCGTTAAATATGACACATTTTCATCGCTCATCCAGCATCTAGTTTTTAAGCGTTACTACGACATATTTTCATCGCCCTTCCAGCTTCTAGTTTGCATGTTAATATGCCACATTTTCATCGCTCATCCAACTTCTAGTTCTAAGCGTTAAATACGACATATTTTCATCGCCCTTCCAGCTTCTAGTTTGCATGTTAATAGTCCACATTTTCATCGCTCATCCAGCTTCTTCTTCTAAGCGTTAATGCGACATATTTTCATCGCCCTTCCAACTTCTAGTTCTAAGCGTTAAATACGACATATTTTCATCGCCCTTCCAACTTCTAGTTCTAAGCGTTAATACGACATATTTTCATCGCCCTTCCAGCTGCTAGTTCCAAGCGTTAATACGAAACATTTTCATCGCCCTTCCAGCTTCTAGTTCTAGGCGTTAATATGACACATTTTCATCGCACATCCAGCTTCTAGTTTTTAAGCGTTAATACGACATATTTTCATCGCCCTTCCAGCTTCTAGTTCTAAGCGTTAAAACGACACATTTACATTTTTATCGTTCATCCCGCTTCCAGTCTAACTTACATTTCTGTAGTTCATCCCGCTCGTAGTTTAATTTATATTTTAATCGTTCGTCCCGCTTCCAATTTAATTTAGATTTTAATCGTCATCCCGCTTCCAGTTTAATTAACATTTTAGTCGTTCGCCCGCTTCCACTTTAATTAACTTTTTAATCGTTCATCCCGCTCTAGTTTAATTAACATTTTAATCGTCATTCCGACCCTAGTTTAATTAACTTTTTAATCGTTCATCCCGCTGCTACATTAAACAACATTTTAATCATTCATCCCGCTGCTAGTTTAATTGTCTTTTTAATCGTTGATCCCGCTTCCAGCATAATTAACTCTTTAACGGTTCATCCCGCTCCTAGTTTAATTAACTTTTTAGTCGTTCATCCCTCCCCTAGTTTAATAAACATTTTAATAGTTCATCCCGCTCCTATTTTAATTATATTTTAATCGTTGATCCCGCTTCCTGTTTAATTAACTTCTTAGTCTTTGATCCCGCTTCCAGTTTAATTAACGTTTTAAGGGTTCATCCCGCTTCTAGGTAGACTAACTGTTTAATCGTTCATCCCGCTCCTAGTTTAACTAGCATTGTAATCGTTCATCCCGCTTCTAGGTTAATTTAACTGAGAGCGGGACGAGCGATTAAAAATTTAATTAAAGTAGGAGCGGGATGACGATTAAAATGTAAATTAAACTAGAAACGTAATGGCGATTAAAATGTAAATTAAACTAGAAACGGGATGACGATTAAAACATAAATTAAACTGCGAGCGGGATGACGATTAAAATGTTAATTAAACTAGTAGCGGGATGAACGATTAAAAAGCTAAATAAACTAGGAGCGGGATGAACGATTAAAAAGTTAATTAAACTATTAGCGGGATGAACCGTTAAAAAGTTAATTAAACTGAAAGCGGGATCAACGATTAAAATGTAAATTAAACTAGAAGCGGGATGAACGATAAAAAGTTAATTAAACAAGGATCGGGATGACGATTAAAATGTTAATTAAACTAGGAGCGGGATGAATGATTAAAATGTTAATTAAACTAGCAACGGGATGAACGATTAAAAAGTTAATTAAACAGGAAGCGAGATCAACGATTAAACTGCAGATTAAACTAGGAGTGGGATGAACGAATAAAAAGTTAATTAATTAAACTAGGATCGGGATGACGATTAAAATGTTAATTAAACTAGGAACGGGATGAATGATTAAAATGTTAATTAAACTAGCAACGGGATGAACGATTAAAACGTTTTTTAAACAGGAAGCGGGATCAACGATTGAAATGTAAATTAAAATAGGAGCGGGATGAACTATTAAAATGTTAATTAACCTAGAAGCGGGATGAACGACTAGAAAGTTAATTAAACTATTAGCGGGATGAACCGTTAAAAAGTTAATTAAACTGGAAGCGTGATCAACGATTAAAATGTTAGTTAAACAGGAAGCGGGATCAACGATTAAAATGTAAATTAAACTAGGATCGGGATGAACGATTAAAAAGTTAATTAAACTAGGATCGGGATGACGATTAAAACGTTAATTAAACTAGAAGCGGGATGAATGATTAAAATGTTAATTAAACTAGCAGCGGGATGAACCATAGAAATGTAAATTAGACTGGAAGCGGGATGAACGATAAAAATGTAAATTAAACTGGAAGCGGGATCAACGATTAAAATGTAAATTAAACTGATAGCGGGATAAACGATTAAAATATAAATTAAACTCGAAGCTGGAAGGGCGATGAAAAGATGTCGTATTAGCATTAAAAGTAGAAGCTGGAAGGGCGATGAAAGTGTTTCGTATTAACGCTTAGAACTAGAAGCTGGAAGGGCGATGAAAATGTTTGGTATTAACGCTTAGAACTAGAAGCTGGAAGGGCGATGCAAATATGTCGCATTAACGCTTAGGACAAGAAGCTGGAAGGGCGATGAAAATGTTTCGTATTAACGCTTAAAAACTCGAAGCTGGAAGGGCGTTGAAAATGTTTGGATTAACGCCTAGAACTAGAAGCTGGAAGGGCGATGAAAATATGTCGCATTAACGCTTAGAACTAGAAGCTGGAAGGGCGATGAACTTATGTCGTAGATTAAACTAAAAGCTGGATGAGCGACGAAAATGAGCTGAAACCAATGAAAATATCGCTCAACCTAGAAGCTGGAATATCGTTATCCTTTCGCCTGTGAACCTTTTGTCGGTGAACCTTTTGTCCGTGAACCATTTGTCGTGAACCTTTTGTCGTGAACCATTTGTCGTGAACCTTTTGTCCGTGAACCATTTGTCGGTGAACCATTTGTCGTGAACCTTTTGTCGTGGAACCGCATAGGACGACGGAAGGGAAGTCCTCTCCTTTGCCTTCTTTGATCCGCACTGACAATGTACCGACCAGACAGTTCATAAATTCTTATGGCTTAGGGTTAGGCGTCTTCACTTTGCTTATCATGAGTTGTCCGAAAACCTAAGAGTTGTCTTTTGCGATCATTCCTAATTTTCAGTATTTTGTAAATTCCTGAAATTCTTCCATGAAACTCATTTCTGCTGTGAAAATTCGTTTCTGATCTTGCTTTTGCATTGTCCAACATTTTGAACCATGACAAGAGAGTTTTAACCACGATTTCTTATAAATCATCACACCTTATCAACGTCTCATGTCACAGGCTTTGTTAAAACAACCAGAGTAAAGAAGTTGGCTTCATGACAAAACTTACAGACGAAGCATAAAATATTTAGCTGTTCGATAGAGGACGCTGGTAGAACATAATAACAGCCTCAAATTTCTTCTGTTCTATATGCTAAAAATGCATGGATGTCTGTTCGAGGAGCACGATTCCAAAACTCACTCAGTCCAATGCTTATCAACTGAACTGAGTGAGTTTTGTAATTGTGCTCCACATTATTTCCTTCCTGTCGGTGGAAGATAAGACGGCGAGGGAGAGGACTGGTCATTCAACGATGTAAACTGCTGTAAGACTGATAATGGATAGAATATGATAACATCTGAACTTCCAATGTCATTACGCAACTAAACATCATTCACAAAACCTAGGCTAATCTGCAGAAGATTTCTATGTCAATCGAACTCCAGTAAATCGAGGAAAGCTCAATAAGCTAAGGGTAGTAGTTTGCTACAGACGATTCGGAACGGAAAGGGTTTAGATAAATCAGATAACCAATATTATAACTGCATGAGAGTATGCTTCAGCGTCTGTGTGCATTATACAAGTTCGCTATATAGGCCTAAATGACCTGTTGCATTTACACAAATGCATAAGAAATACATATATACATAACACATACATAAATACATATATGCATACATTCAAACATGAATATATTATACATAGTACATTCATGTAGTGTTGGAATTCCAGATCTTGTCAAGTGTCTGCGTTGCCATTGTTGCTGGTCTGACAGTCAGCCTAACGGCTACATTTGTCAATGTTTCCTTACACAGGTTTTGACATAATAAGCGATAATAAGCGATACGCATAGGTTACTTAGTGACCTCGGTGAGTCATAGGCTACAATATAGGCTAACTGAACTTGATACTGACCTCCTTCCAAAGTTCAGAAGTACACACGACAATGCCACAGCGTCGACGACGCAGAGCAACTGTGAGTGAAGAACTTCTTCAAGGTTCCAACACAATAATTGCCTCGGGCGAGGCTCGAACCCGTCCTCTCCGCGCAACAGGCCTAGCGTTCCAACCCTTTTCCACCGTGCCCCACAGTCTACAATGTTGGCATACAAAGCCAGGGAGACAGAGAAAGTGCGGGCTATCATTTACCAGGTTATCATTTACCAAATCTGCAATATTTTAGCATCGCCTTAAATGTGTAGTTTCATTATGGTTAGACGAGACGAGTTCCCGATCCCGCGTGTTACTTAATAAAATGTTCCGATAATATTTCATAAATATTTCTTTGACCGAATCCTTTCCACTTCCTCTCTACTCTACTCCCACTTCCGAATAGGAGGGAATTTGAATGCGCAAGCACATTCAAATGTGAGGCATCGAACGTTTAAACTTGTCTTAAGCAGGGGCGTCTACACCATAGACACCGTGGAGCAAATGCTCCATCCAGGAAATAGGGAAGGGGGAGATGTGTCAGTGTGTGTCACCATTTTAGGGGGAGGAAGGGGGTGGGTGGAAAAAGAGGGGGAAGCAGAAGTTGCTCCAATGACTTAGGGGTGATAGACGCACCTGGTCTTAAGTAATTTCATTAGTTCAAACGAATAATGAATTTGATCATTTAAGCCATTATGTGTGTATGACATTCATTCATAGATTTATATAGCGCATTTTACAAGAGAATAAATAACTAAGCAAGCAAATATAGCCCTACATTCCCTCTAAAGAATGGCATAGTTGTTTCTCTTCCAGAAAGAATAATGAATACCTTTATAGTCGACCAACAGCTAACAGCTTACGAGAAATTCCTGATTGCGAGAACGTGGTACCTAGGCTATATCGGGTATAACTTTTTATGGCGTGGGATATCATCACGACTTTTACCTCAAAATGTGTGGAAATGGACCCCCTACAGCTACCTAAAATGTCAAAATTATATTCCATGTGCTAAAAAAAATTTGCAGAAAAACGCAGGGGGATGGTAACCATCCCCCTTGGTAGCCCGAGGGTTAAGCTTAGCCAATTGCTGACGGGTGCCCAACCACATGAATTTAGTTTTGGAAAAGTTTAAGCGGAGGCGGTTTTACGCAGTCCACTTCTCCAACTCGGACTGTGTCTAGCCCATAGTTGCTACAACAGAAGCCAGCGCCGTGTCGTGGGTAATGCATGTATGCCTGTGTGTCATCTGCATAGAGCTTGGCTATGGCATCATGTTCCGCAAGGAGCAGGGCAAGGCCAGAGGTGTATGTGATGTACAGCAGGGGGGCAAAAAAATTAAGCCCTGAGGCCGACCATACGGGAAAAGCACCCACCGAAACCTAGTCGAGCCATGAACCACCCTGAGAGATCGCCCGGAGGGAAAAGAGCTAATACACTTGAGAACATTTCCACCCAGCCAAGACGTAAAATGCAACCGCTTTAGTAGGATGTCATGGTCTACAGTGTCGAAGGCGGAGCTAACATCGAATAGTCCTATTCGATGTTAGCTCCGCCTTCAGAGTCAACTCTCCTCTATCTATAGCCCGTAGATGTCTTATTAAAGGCGAAGCACCAGGGTTTCCGTCGAATTGAATTTTCTGAAACCAGACTGCCACGATGAAAGTAGGTTGCTCCTCTCTAGGTGGACGAGGAGCTGAACTTCCACTACTTTCTCGATGATATAGCAATACTTTTTGTACAAAGACAATCGTCATTTACCATTGAATTCAATGTAAATGTGATACTTAAACGCACATAGCTGTAAGAAAAGGCAGTTTCCCGCTATACGGAACTAGCATGACGTTCAGCATATCTCATGTGATATACATGTAGCGTAAGTCATACTGAAAAGAATACTCACACAGAACGTCTAGTTGTGTTGTGGCACCAAGCGTAAAATTGTCCGGTGCAAGAGTTGGATTGTAGGTATTGGACATTTTCTATTATTTCAAACACTGTATTATACAGGAATATTGGAACTGTGGGTGTCTGCACTGTCACTGTTCCTACCAAAGTGACAACGTTTGTCGACGAATGATATATATCGCTGGTTCAACGACAAAATATGACTTAGTCTAGAAGCTGGATCAACGATGAAAATATTACAAAGCCCAGAATCTGGATCAACGAAGGAAAAATACCGAAATAAACCTTGGCGAAACTGACTCTCTGGCTTGAAAATATGTCTTGCACGAAGTTCTAACGTCTAGTTCTGTTTATAACAGTCAATTGCGGAATTTATCTAACAAGAATTTAAACCTTCCACTAAGTAAAATAAATACATCTCCAGTTTTATTTGCGCTCATAATGCTTTCTTAGTCGTGAAAATACATATACGTGGAGGTCAGCCTTCTGGGGCGAAATTTCCGGGGGCGAAATGTGGGAAGCGAATCATCCGGGGCGATTCTTCTGGGGGCAAAATTTCCCTATCTCGTGAAGAAGGGTGTTTATAATCTATATAAATAAAGCGAGAATTCTGTGTGTCTGTTTAACCGGGATTAACTTCTACAATTCTGCACCTTTTCACTCGAAGCCTTCACTACTGTGTCGGCCTCGGCATCGGACACCCAGTGGAGGGGTTCGCGTACCCGCTTTTCACCGCTAACATTGTGAAAATCCCCAAAAACTCTACGCAACCGACCGTCCCTCACGCCGAGCTCGCCTCTTCCGTTGCAAAGCGGTTCTATTTATGGCGCCGGTATTCCCCAACGTCATCAATAATGCGCATAACGACACCGTCCCTCACGGCCCAGCTAGCCTCTTCCACTGCCAAGCGGTTCTAATTATGGCGCAGGTATTCCCCAATGTCATTAATAATGCGCATAACGACGTTGTTTACTTTCGCACAAAATTTAATTACGATCGATTCGAACTATATTCATCGTTTTACAGCAAAATTGTATGTTCAAAGACTCTGCTTTACTAAGGGCAGTGAGGGCTAGATTTCTGGCGTTTTCTTTAACCCGCCAACGCCGGGTTCAACCTCTTCGACTGCGAAGCAGTCAGTCCACAGGAGACTGCGAAGCAGTCGTCCCCACAGGGCGACTGCAAAGCAGTCAGTGCACGGCAGAGGTCGCAAGACGCGACAAGGCGTATACAAGACTGCGAAGCAGTCTCCGCTGAACGCAAGAAGGCGTCTACAACACTGCGAAGCAGTCTCCCCCACAGGTCGCCAGACGCCAAAAGGCCTCCAAGACTGCGAAGCAGTCGCCGCCAGAGGGCGACTGCGAAGCAGTAAGTCCACGGCAGAGGTCGCTATACGCCAGAAGGCGTATACAAGACTGCGAAGCAGTCTCCGCTGTACGCCAGAAGACGTACACAAGACTGCGAAGCAGTCTCCCCCACAGGTCGCCTAAATTTCTTCCTTATTCGCTACACGGATTTAAACTTATACCTAAATTTGTTGCTTATTCGCTACAGGGATTGAAACTTATAACCCCGAGCAACGCCGGGTAAACCAGCTAGTCAAATATAAACTATAATGAGGTTTAGACAGCACTGTGAAACGCAAGCTAGTGTTCATGTTTAGATATATTTATTGATTGTCATCCCTTGAATTCCATACATTAATTACTTTAAAACTTATCTATCTATCTGTCTGTCTATCAAATGTATAGATTTATGTAGCGCCCCTTCAAGGAATCTACTCAGATGCGGTCCCAACTCAGGCCAGATCAAAGACAAAATGGATTAAGAAGACCACAAAAGAAACCAGGGAGATCCCTAGGAAGGGAGCTAATCTCAAGAGGGAGATCGTTCCAAACGGCAGCACCAACCACCGAGAATGCCCTACGCCAGAGGTGGGCAAACTTTTTGCACATGGGGCCACATTAAACGCCAAAAAAATTCGGAGGGCCGGATAACAAATTATAACTTTTAATAACGACTAACATGAAAAGAAGTTTACGCATTTATAATATATTAAAATAATACACTTTGGCTGTTACTAATGAGATAGGCCTAGGCCTATATATGCATATGCGACTGTGAACATGCATGCATTTAACAAGGTTCTCATAATCCGGAGTGACTGCGCTTGTTGCAATTCACAGTTTGAGTTCAAGTTTAGACCACTTAAGTGAGACCTGTACTTGGATTTGTTTTTTCTTCATAGTTGAAAATCTTTGTTGACAGATATAAGTGGATGCGACTAACACAAACATTTTTAATGCATAAGTTTGTAGATTTGAGAATTTTTCCTTCCTCAGCAAAAGAAACTTTTTATCAGGTCTGATTCTTTGAGCTGTTCTTTGAGAACAATGTATTTTGTGGGTCGATTAACTCCAGCGGAAGTTCTGCACAATTTGTCAATGTAAAATGTGAACGGTATAGTAAGCACAGCAAATTCAGTCTCAATTGATTTAAAATCCACAAATCGTTTGGAGAACTCTTCTGTCAAACTTGACAGCTGAAGGCTATATTTTTCCTACATTGCAGTTTGCAACTGCAGGGTAGGAAAGTTCCCGTAGTTTTTGTTCTTTCATCTGCTTTGAAAGCAACATTAGCTTTACTTGAACGGATTTCACTTCTGCATATACAGATCATGTGCAAAAACCTCTGGAGGGAGTGGGGCAGTTCGGCAGAGTTAATGCATGCCATAGAGTTATTATTAAAGACGAGAACGGAATAGTGAGCAAGAGAGCAGCGCCACTAAATAAGTTAATCGAAGAAAACTCGCGGTCTGAACTTTTGTAAAATTTCTGAAGAATTGTGGGGGCCGGATAAAAAGTGTTGGCGGGCCGGATCCGGCCCGCGGGCCGTAGTTTGCCCACCTCTGCCCTACGCTGTGCTATGGCACTACGAGCGCATGGAACAACAAAGTCTCCCCGGAAGGCTGAACGCAGGGACCTTCGCCCCACACAAGCAGAGGTAAGAGTAAAGAACTCACGCCGGTAAACCGGTTTTCGGCCTAAGCCTTATGAATAACATAAAGAGCAACAGAAGTCCGTTGAGCATAGGCCGAACTGATAATACAGCAGTTCATGAAAGGCAAACACCATAATTTTTCTTTAACCCACAAATGCCCAAGGGGGTCCGACCGGACCCGACACCCGCTTTTCCACGGTTAATTTTAGAATGGCTAAGAAATTGTAAAAATGGTTTCAGGACATCCTAAAGCCACCAATTTGGCTTTCTATGATATATTTTGCGTGATTATTTTCCCACCTTTTACCTCAAAACCACAGCATATACCAAGGATACCTAAGATGTGCGGCTGATGGTCCCACTGGAATATGGCTTACCATCCCAGAAATAAATTGGTCAACGCACGTTATTAGGCATCGTTGGACGTCGAATTCAACCCTGAGTGTAATACAGCTTGATCTACTGTAGTGTCTGCTGCTTATTCGATGTTATACAGTAGGGTGGAGTGAACGTATTAGGCACATTTTCCAAAATTACAATTCTTTTCGTCCTGGTGTGGAAAAGTTGTATATCAGTGTTAATTATAACACCGATCATCATTCTTCTACCGTGCCTTTGATCTGCCAGAAAATTTCTTTCTGCAGCAGGGACTCTTCGCTCCTTCTTACAGGTGCAGTTGGCAGTGTCCGAACATTTACATGCAGCTATGTCAAACAGTTGCGACATGGAGTGAGCTAAAAAGTCTTCAATCTTTGCTTTGTATTTGGCTGTCTGCCTTTGTAGGGTCTCAGCAGATTACGATATCTGTCGTGATAGAGTTTCAACTTTTCCATCACCTTCTGATGGGTTATTATAGGCATCGAGGATTTTTGGCACAAATTCTCGATCTCGTTGATGACGGAATTCGCCACTTCTGTGAACGATGGCTCCTTTGTATCGCTGACGGATTTCAGTTCATGTTTTCTCAACAAGTAAGCTTTTATAACGTCACAGTATGTTGGAAGAACATTCGGCGACGTGGCAGAATGAGCCCCAAACACGGGATCAGTCACTACCTTCCTTGTAGTTCGCTTTGACTTCACTTTGTTTACAACATCAATTTCGGCCATAATTTTATTCCGAAGGCAAACAATAACAGACCAATATAAATCAAAGGAATGCATCTGAGGTTCATATGAATGTTCTCATAATTTTGCTAATTGTCAAATACTATTATAAACTAGCTGGCTAGTATAATGCTAACTATTGCGGAGTGTTAAAATTTAGTGCAACCTCCATGTTTCTTTACAATGACGATTGACGAATATACTGGTGCCTTGCTCTATTTGAATGACGAATATACTGCTGCCATGCTCTATTTGACATTTAATGATAGTTTAGGATGTCATTAAAGTTTCTGAAGAATAGGCCTATCAAAAATTACCTTCAAAATGCTCAAAAACGACTTAAATCACATGAATTTCGACAGTCTTGGGGCAGCACAAGAAATTAGTTTTTATTATACAAAAAATGTGTGTGTGATGTACATTATACAATTCAACTTTTCGACACCAGGACATTGTTGAAATTAAGACACGAATTTTTTCACTCCACCCTATTATACAGGTCAAAGCTACATTTATACTATTGAATACCTGTGAAAATTCCCGAAATTGCAAAACACTACAAACGAGTATTAAAGTTCAAATAAAGTTTCACCAGGTGGCGCTATTGTGAAATACCACACATCAGTCGATTGCAAATTTAATTTGGATTAAAACAAGCCAAATCCCGTTACAATATTCCAATCCCTTCACCAGATATTACAATAAAAAACACTGCGGTCCGATCGGACCCCCTCTTGGGCATTCGTGTACCAAAAAAATAGCTTGGGCACTCGAGGATTAAAAATAGCAAACACTTGGCAATATTCAAGTACTGTTGTATTTTAAGGTTTGCGTCAATGCTTATGACTGATGATCGAGTGACAGTGATCGAGTACACACAAATCACACAGCGACTTTGATAAGAATAAAGGACGTACTCCGATGTCTGGCTTTCAGGTTCATAGGTTTCGTGTAAGATATAATCAATACTGGTCTCGCTGGCAATCGGACTTCGACCTGCAATGGGTATCGATCAATGAGACACCCTTGTAATATCACCCAGCGTTCGTGAATGAGCTGGTGCTTTACGCTTAGCTTTAGTGTAGCGCTTTAAAAATTTAGAGATTACAATTACGATTTCTATTATAGACCAGGCAATTTACGGTTGGACCTGGGCAAAATGATTCACAAGAGTTTTAAACAGTTTCCTCTCCAGAAAACATTGCTGAATAACACATCCAAAATTCGACAAAACCGAACCTCGGGAACACCCCCAAAATAAATTTCAAAATGGCGGATTGTGGTTTTCTCAAGAATAATAATACAAATAATTTGGAATTAGAGCTGGGCAATAAATGCCACGCGCATTAATAAAAAGTTAGCCAGGTTTAGATATCAAATTAGCCAATAAGTGATCCTGTATGTGAAACAGATTTTGACATTCACTTGTAAAAATTAGCAAGAAAACTCCCGAAAATGAAAGCATTAGGAAGAAAGTCTTAGATTTACTAAACCGACTATTTTAACTGTTTTTTTTCGCTCATTAAGTTAAAGTATTTAATGAAAGAACACAATATAACATAATAGGTAGAAGTAATAATAGCAATCAAAAATATGCATTGCAATAACATAGTTTATTCTGAAATAGGCCTAAGCAAAGCAGTGAAGAGAAAAGCCTCTGAGAGATTTAACGAGGATCTTTTGAACTTTGTCGATTCTTGTCTTCACATACTGATAAAATAGCACATATCTAGCCTATACACAGTGATGGGCAAAAGTTAACAAAAAAGTTGATAAATTTTAGTTAAACTTATTTTTTTGTAGTTAAGGATGAAGTTTAACTGCAGAAAAATAGTTCAGTTAAACCCAAAGTTTAACTTATATTGTTTAATTATTAAATGAAAATTTCAACTCACAAAATCAGCAACTACACAACTGTCTTCTGCAATGAACAGTTGAACACTGCCAATAACTCAACGCGACGTTTACTTATTTATTAACACTGAAGTTGCCTCTGCATAAAATATGCAGAAAAGCGCAGTGTAAATAGCAACATCACTTAACCTCTGTTATTGTGAAAAGTGTTGTCATAAAATTTATCCAAAAGTTGGAAAAAGTGTAACTATTTTTAGTTTAATTAAGTTATTTACAAAATCAGTTGCCAATTTTAGTAAAACTTTTTATTTCAGTTGAAAAAATAGTTGAAGTTTAATTAAAAATAATTTAATGCCCATCACTGTCTATTTCATGGTAAGATAAGCACAACCGATGTTGGTTCATCGCTCTGGACGTTTTCGAATTCGAGGTTTATGGATGATTGGTCGACATAAACTTCCGGAGTAGGTGTCGGTTCTTCGAATCTGGTCGGCGGCAATTATGATTGAGTGGACGATGTAATTTCTTCGTGTGCAGGTGATGCTGGGTCTTCATTCGAATGATCCAGCACTCCAGGCTCTGTTCCATCGACTGAATCTGGTAGGCCTCCTGGGCAGTGAAAAACAACAAGAGTTTCTATCAGAGTGAAACAGGATGTGGCATCCACAAATGTTTTGAAAGAACACAATCGCAAATGAAGACGGGATGAACCCTCAGCTTTACGACATTAACAATAACATAAATAATAATAATAATAATAATAATAATAATAATAATAATAATAATAATAATAATAATAATAATATAAATAATTAGACTTATCTTTAGCGAATCTACCCACGACTTACAATCCATATTACCGACTCATAATAACTTTTTTTAATAAAACGCGATTCTTTCCAAATATACGCATTAAATTGTTTTGAATTTTTTTCTCCATTCCTTGTTCTGAACTAATCTATGAATATCCAGATTTTCTCTTTAAAATATCACTTAACAGCAAATATAACTATTTTAGGTGAGCACTTTAAAATTTAAGGTCCTCACGAGTAACGCGATTAATAACGACTTTTACTTTTATAACGAATATCTCCTCTTCCTAGACTTTCACCCACATTAAGGCGACATATCCGCCAGTTTACACGGACACCACGTTTAGCTCCTCACGACTGTCACCCTATTGGGGATTATAATACACCTATTATCCTGCTGAGTAGCCAATCGCGATGCAGAGGGCGTACTAAGCCGTGTCGACCAATTCATGAAATCCTTCCCTTATTATACTATTGAATATTAAGTAGGCTGGTCTCGTAATTCCTTTGGCGCTTTATTTGCGGAACGTCTCAACGACCGTATCGATACTCCTAATTATAATACAACGGACAAAATTAGTCTCCTGTGGGTTTGAACATTGAGAAAAAAACATTAAATCATCGCGTAGTATAAATACCAGAATTACATGCTTTCATTTTTTTCAAGATTTCTAATGCAATATTTAGCGGAAACAAGATATTAAACACTGAATAAGAAGCACTAGTGAATGGCCTGTTTAACTTTAGCCTACGTGTGCGCCATTGAGAAATAGTTAATAACAGGAAAAACTATGTGGACTATGAGAAATAGTGATTTTGCTTAAAGTGGCTTTAACATGAACGAATCGCGATTTTCTGTGTATAGATAACCTCTAGTATTACGCGCATAAATTGTCACTGTTGGATTTTAAAAAATTCTTACCCATAGGTCCTATATGGTTTATTTCCATATGACGACTTTCCGATGAGCCGTGTACCGATTAAAGCACACGTCGACCTAATATTGCTTTCAAAGAAAATAAGTTTGTTGCTTCTTATCTTTATTTTCACGGTTTCAAAAATACGATGAATGCTACACATGTAAATTAGAGAGCGCTGACAAAATATTCCATCAAACTGATACAGACTTAAGATTCTGAGTTATGATTAAATGCAATACAAATATTCCAATATTTCGAACCTAGAAGGTTTAATATAGCCTACTGCCTGGAAGATCAGTAAGGACCTTAAGTATGTTTACCTTATTCATCAAACTGCGCAGGAGTATTTAAATAGGCCTACAGCCGGCGCTGAAGACCGACAAATCACATGGAAATTAAGCGCGGCCATAATTCAATGCAATTCACGTTGTTTGTTCGGCGCGGCCTTCATTAGCATAGGAATCGCAAGATATCACGACTAGGCCTTCATAGAAGTGTCGCCTTTGTCGCGGTTTGAAGACTCTTATTATTCTATAGCTGAGTTAATAACTTTAAGCTCACTATATCACGATTAGGGCTACACAATTTATGTAGACTAATAAGCATGCTGCGAAACCCACGTTGTTTCTATAGCGGGGACTTAATTAACATTGGAATGGTGAGAATGATTGATTGATAACGAACGATAACGATTAATACTAACTATACGGCCTATTTGTAGCGATATGAGACCCTTATAAATTCCAAAGCTGAGTAAATAATTTTAAACTCGTTGTTTGTCCAGCGCGGACTCTAGTAACATAGTTATGGCAGG
Organism: Allolobophora icterica; assembly: GCA_963556255.1. Classification (NCBI taxonomy): domain Eukaryota; kingdom Metazoa; phylum Annelida; class Clitellata; order Crassiclitellata; family Lumbricidae; genus Allolobophora; species Allolobophora icterica. Next base: position 46,243,592 of record OY744613.1, on the reverse strand, counting down.
CTATCGCGATTAAGTCTACATCAGTGTGTCACCTCAATCGCGATGTCACGACGTTTATTATTCAATAGCTGAGCTAATAATTTTAAAATCACGAAATCACGACTACGGTTACACAATCTGTCGACCTAATCGTGGTTTAAAGTAAGCATAATGTGATTGGAATCCGTGTTGTCTGTAAAACTCGGACTTCAGCAACATCGGAATGTGTCACGATTTCAGAGACACTATTATTTTTCCCAAGCTGAATAAATAATTTTAAGATCTCCAATTCCCGATTAGGGTTACAGCAGTGTAGGACATTATTCCCTGCACATAATGCCCGGACATTATCCTTCCGGACATTATCCCTTCCGGATAGAATCTCCCCCATGAGGACATAATCCCAGGCTAGGTAAATCGGACATTTACCCCCTGGACATATATCCCGGACAGTTACCTCCTGGACACTTTCCTCCCTCTACTAGGACATTTCCCCTCAATGCATCATACACAAAGCTCTCTGTTTAAATGATCAAAACATGCATACATACATACATACGTACGTACATACATGCATACATACATATATACATACATACCAACACACATGCATACATAGATACATATATACACACATACTTCATATATGCATACATACATACATACATACATACATACATACATACATACATACATACATACATACATACATACATACATACATGCATGCACACATGCATGAATGCATACATACATACATACATACATACATACATACATACATACATACATACATACATACATACATACATACATACATACATACATAGTTCCACAAAGGGGAATTTGGCCGGGTGGAGGGTAACTGTCCGGCATTCCCCAGGCTAGGATATAATCACCTATATTTCCACATATAATATCAGGTAAACGGACACTTACTCCCCTGGACATTTTCCCACCCGGACAATTTCCCCCGGACAATTTCTTCCCCGGACAATTTCCCCCCATACTAGGACATTTTCCCCCCAGTGCAACATACACAAAACTTTCTGTTTTAATGATCAAAACATACATACATACATACGTACATGCATAAATGTATACATGTATACATACATGCATACATACATACATGCATGCATACATAGTTACATGCATACGTACATACATACATACATACATGTATACATACATGCATACATACATACATGCATACATAGATACATGTATGTATGCATGTATGCATACATGCATACATACATGCATACATACATACTTACATACATACATACATGCATGCATACATACATATATACATACATACTTACATACATACTTACATGCAGGCATACATACATACATACATACATATATACATACATACTTACATGCATGCATACATACATGCATACATACATGCATACATACATGCATACATAGATGCATATATACACATATACATACATACATACATACATACATACATACATACACACATACATACATACATACATACATAAATCCACAGAGGGGGGAATTTGTCCTGGGGGGAAAATGACCTACCTAGATTCGGGGGGGAAAGTGTCCGGGGGAAACTGTCCGGCGGGGAAAGTGTCCGGGGGGAAAGTGTCCAGGGGGAAACTGTCCGGCATAAACGGACACTTACCCCCTGGACATTTTCCTTCCCGGACAATTTCCCCCCGGACAATTTCCCCCCCCATACTAGGACATTTTCCCCGACAACTCTCACTCTGTTTTGTTGTAGTCGTACTTCTCAACTTGTGACATTAGGGGCCGTCCACATATTACGTACGCAATGAGGGGGGAGGGGGGTCGGATTTTGGCGATTTTGCGTACGGGTGCGAACGGGGGGGGAGGGGGGGACAAAAGTGTACGTACGCAAAATAAATTTCTATCTATGACGTCCACATTAGCCTATTTATAACTCTGTATTGTCCTATAGTCGTTCGATGGCATTTTATTACATTATATAAAAGCCATGTGCAGTTATTCTGTGCTGTGAACGAGATACCTATAATTTGTCTATATTGGCCCTCACTCATCCTTCAATCTGGACTAAAGTGCAGACAGTAGAGGCACTTTCTGCAACTGGTCTTCGGGGGGGGTGAGCGTCAAGTGTACGTACACAGGGGGGGGGGGTGTGGAAGAAAGTACGCTTGCGAACAAGGAGGGAGAGGGGGGTCAAATTTTCCCGGATTTTTGCGTACGTAATATATGGATGGCCCCTTACTGTTTTGATGTAAAAAAATTGAAGTTAAGATCCGAATTATTCTGGGTGCGATGCACCCACTGAACTTTCTCTCTGGGTTCCCAAAGAGCTGGCGCCTATGCTTCAAGGCCTAATGTACAAGTCATCATCGGATGGATTTAATCCGTTAAGAATAAATTAAGAATTGTAACCTTATATAGCCTATATTAAGAAATAGTGGCGTATATAGGCCTACATATATTAGGCTACTTAAGCCTATTCCACAGACTTCGGCTTGGTTTTGGTATGAATTATTATAAGTTATAGATTTATATACTTCACATTTACTATAAACCTACCTATTCTCAGGGTTGCAAAATTTTTATATCACGACGTCGCCATTGGCATTTAGGTATGTATACAGTCTACAAAGCATGTCGACCTACTTACTAGTGACTCAAACAAACAAGCATGGTTTGCTTGTGCATTTTGAACTTCTACAAGTGGTTTTTGCTGAACGGCATACTATTCAACTATTCATCATTGATAAAAATTTTCCAGAACATATACAGGGTGGGCCATAAAAAAAGTAAACCCTACAGGTTTGCTAATATTTCGGCCAAAAGTAAGAACTGTCAAATCAAGTTTTACTGGCTTAAACGTAATTCATATATACGTAAAACAGCCAAATTTCACCAAAATATTTCAAACAGAACCAAAGTTATATCACTTTTACTGAGTCCACCCACTGTTTGTTGATGGTCCAAAAACATGTAGCGCAAGAAAAGTAAAAAAGCGATTTTATTAAGTCACATCTGAAATAATTGGTATCAAGCAGACGGCAGAAGGTTCACGACACGAAACGAGTGTTATTCACGGATGAGAAGAACTTCTATCTTAATCCACGAACGCAACCCAAACAATCGTATTTGGTCTAGCGGCAAGATGTCACACCTGATCGCTTGATCGCTGAACGCGAGAAGTTCGCTCCACATGTTATGGTATGGGCTGGTATTTTGGTGGCAAAGGTCGACTGGCAGACTGCATTTTGTTCATGAAAGACAAAGCTCAAATCTGCATATTACGTTTCTCCCCTGCTTCCAGAATTAATTTCAGATTGCAAGCGTCTGTTGCCAGCTGGATTCATCTTTCAACAAGACGGCGCACCAGCGCATACTGCTTGTCTCAAGTAAGATTGACTCAATGTCAATTACCCTGGTTTCATTCAGAAGGACCAATGGCCCTCCTACTCTCCGGATTTGAACCCGCTGGATTATCACGTGTGGGGAGCTATGCTTGATAAATACCACAATCCGCGACCAAAGCCAAAAACGATAAGATAATTGAAGGTCGTGTTGAAGTTGATATGGAAAATTTACTTGTGGAACCTATCAACAAGGCCATCAAAAACTTTATAAAGAGACTCAGAACATGTGTGGTTACTTGTGGTGGACACATTGAACTCAAGTTGTGAAGCAATATCATGTCTGTCTGATACCAATTATTTGAGATGCGACTTAATAAATCGTCTTTTGTTACTTTTTGTTGCATTATATGTTTCTGGACCATCAAAAAAACAGTGAGTGGACTCAGTAAAAGTGATATAACTTTGTTCTACCTAAAATATTTTGGTCAAATTTGGCTGTTATACGTAAATATAAATTATTTTAAGCCTGTAAAATTCGATAAAAAAATTGCTTTTTGGCCGAAATATTAGCAAAAATCTGTAGGGATTACTTGTTTGGCCCACCCTGTATAATATCATGCTTTAATAAATTTTCTATAAAAAGGAAATTTTTGGGGTCCATAGAGTAGTGGTAACATCACTGGCGTGAAGAGCAAGAGGTAGCGGGATCGCTTCCCGCTACCCCCCAAATTTAGGTCCACTCAACCATTCATTCGCGAGATGGCGCGTTGCTAAAATGAGATTTAGGACGTGATGGGCGCCTTGTATGGCTGCCGTGTAGTTAAATTCGACTCCTGTAATAACTTGTGATCATCCGTTCATACTGATTTGTAATCATACTGCGTCATTGTCAGTTTGAAGATATTAAACGAAGATAATTATTATTATTATTATTATATATTTCTACGATTTCAGGATAAATGTTTATGCCAAATCGCTATTAAACACAATGTGCAACATATTGGTTTTTAAAAAACTTAGAAGGAGCAAAAATATGCTATAATGGCTTACTATAATGGCCACAATAAAATCAAATGAATCACATTGAAAATATATAGCCTATAAATTGCATGATTTAAACAACGGAGAATTCTTATTAAGGAATGCCAAAAAATAATGTTTCCTACTAAAATCCAATTATGCAACCCTGAAAATATATACCCCGGTAGGTTAGGGCATAACCCGAAATCGCCTCGGACATTTGCCTCGGCCGAATATTGTAGTGTAGTAATCTCAGATAAGTTTATATACTTGTTCAAAACAAGGCATTGTATCTTTGTATCAGTTTAAAACTTTACATGCCTTGTCTTCCACGGAATGCCGGACAGTTTCCCCCCTGGACACTTTCTCCCCGGACACTTTCCCCGCCGGACAGTTTCCCCGGACACTTTCCCCCGAATCTAGGTAGGTCATTTTCCCCCCGGACAAATTCCCCCCTCTGTGGATTTATGTATGTATGTATGTATGTATGTATGTATGTATGTATGTATGTATGCCTGCATGTAAGTATGTATGTAAGTATGTATGTATATATGTATGTATGCATGCATGTATGTATGTATGTAAGTATGTATGTATGCATGTATGTATGCATGTATGCATACATGCATACATACATGTATGTATGTATGCATGTATGTATGTATGCATGTATGTATACATGTATGTATGTATGTATGTACGTATGCATGTAACTATGTATGCATGCATGTATGTATGTATGCATGTATGTATACATGTATACATTTATGCATGTACGTATGTATGTATGTATGTTTTGATCATTAAAACAGAAAGTTTTGTGTATGTTGCACTGGGGGAAAATGTCCTAGTATGGGGGGAAATTGTCCGGGGGAAAATTGTCCGGGGGGGAAAATGTCCAGGGGGTAAGTGTCCGTTTACCGCCTTGTCTAACTTCATTTCCCCTAGATATTGCTTTGTTGTTAAATGATTATTCACTGCAATGTAATCTCCATAATTTCTCACCAGCACAAAAAAGTTGTATAGAAACCAGCTTTTTTCAACCGACGCTATATTAAATCTTAATTAAATCAGGGTAAGAGTAAACAGGTTGTTTTGGTAATATCAGATCAAAATGTCACGCTGGTACAACTTTAGTGTGCCTTATTGCTGAAACCACAATAAACCTGCAGCCCTCTTTTTTTTAAACTGCGCATTTTCAGGTAATATATCATTCAAATGTGTAGACTTTACTTTGATAAGGAAAAAATTAAATTTCTCTTGTTCATTACTGTAATGAGGAATTTTCACCTTCAATTAAATAAAATTGCCTTAGTTTTCGGCAACATTAAAAAATTTCAAGTGACACACAGTACATAGAAACCTAATTCTCAACAATATTTAATAGTTTTCTAGGATGTTTAAAACTCCGTGGAAAGGCCCAAGAATAGGGAAATACTATGAATGCAAACAATCTTAGAAGTGACAAACATTTGTAAAACATCATGCATGATACATTATCTTCTATGCGTACTGATTTTACTTAACCTTAGGTACATAATTCCTTAAGGTACAAAACAACAAGCATAAAATATAAAAGTTATCAAGTTTGGGTTTTAAAATCTTGTATAGTTGCACACTTTAAAGATAAGATCGTGTGTCAAAGTCCAAGAACAAGATTTATAAATAAATATCCAAAGTGCTGACTCATTGTAACAATTGCTGCATTCTTCTATCAGCTAGTCATATTTCATTGGATTTGTCACTGATAATTTTGTGCGTATTGCCTGCCATGGTTGTGTGAACTGTGGATGAAGTTCTTTAAACTATTCAATGTCCACATTTCCTTAAACAGTTAGCACAATCGAGCAAACTAAACTTGTTAAATGATAAAACAAATTGCAGGCTAGGAAAAATTTGAGGCATAACTAGGAACGGTGTAGTGAAATAACACATAAAACTGAAAGCAACTGAACATCATCCTCGATTTTGATTTTTTAAAGCCATTTTGGAGCTCATACATTTACTGGATGTGTTGGCTCCCTGAGTTTCTGACCCAGTGTAAATCAACACTTTACTCTTGTCCCGTATGCATCTTCATCATGAAAGTCATGTTGTAATGCCTGACTTGATATTCTTAAAAGCCTCAGACATTGGTTTTCAGCAATTGGTTTTGACAGATGCCAAATGTAATGGTTATTATCTTAAGTCTTGGCTAATGGTTGCAATTCACAAGACAATAGAATCGAGCTGCCTGCATTATGTCAAACCTGTATAAAGTTATTAGTTCAGTTTTCTTAGTCTTGCTAATAGGTTTGGCAATTTCCATCTTCCGGGATTCACAAACATCGCTTCTAGGATTTCCAAATGCCAGATGGTATTCAGTTCTGAATTCATCAGAACAAGTCATACTTGACATTCATATAGAATTTGTCTGAAACATGGCACATTGACTTTATTGGAGGCTCTGGTGGGAGGTATTTCAATCTAATTTGTTTTTGTCTGCTGTAATAGCAGCTTCGACACTGGAATTGTCAATATGTTGCTTGATTTTCACTTTTGATATGAAGGTACAGTCTGTGCTCCACGTCATTAATCTCTTTTCTCTGTTGTCCCGCTGGAATCCAGTGCCTGGCCAGAATGTCGACTTACCACTGACCAACAGCTAAGATGGCACAAAATGTTGCATGGCAAACCGATATCCAGCTTTCGAATCTAAGCAAATAACAACATAAATTAAAAAAACACAATAATTTCCTCTGTTGAATTATCCATAAGCAAGAAAGTGACTTTTTAATTTATATATGTATGTATGTATGTATGTATGTATGTATGTATGTATGTATGTATGTATGTATGTATGTATGTATGTATGTACTGTATGTATGTATAGGAACACTTCTACAGCACCCCTTAAGTAACTCACAAGAGTGCTCCGGCATGGTTAATTAGGAATCACTGAACAATTGTGTCTCAAGTAGAGCAAAAAACGTTTCCTAACATGTTAAAGATGCTAATGATTGTATGTCCAGTGGCAGATTGTCCCAGATTGAAGGACCCACAAAAGAAAAGGCGCACCCCAGCTCACGCCGACGTGCAAGAGGGTGGGACCATGAACATTCATATTATGCTTGCATACATGTAACATGTGCATGGAATATCTACTCAACCTCTCAAGAAAAAGTCAATATGCAAAAAAATAAAATCAGATGCATTTTGCCACAGTAGTCAAAGAAAACCATAAAGCAGAGAAAACCATAAAGCAATCAAACAATTTGTTATTTAAGATCGCATCTATTCGTTCATTCAGAAAATTTATACCTGTAGCTCCCCTTCAATATATCTACTCCATACATTACAGAGCGAAAAGGTTCACTATCCTTCCAAAGATCTGGACAGTCAAGAAAGTAATATGTTGTCCTTAAGCTGCTGAAAAGCTTCTTGTGCATGCCGCCTTATAATGCCCCTTCAAGATATCTACATATCTAGCATCCCCTTCAAGATATAGTGTCTGAAGAATTTGAGGTGTCCAATTACATGACTAGAAAGGCAAAGAAATTAGTACAAGAGCAAGCTATTCTGTCGACTCTGAATCCCACAACAGGAAAGACACTACTGACACTGACAGTGAGTGATGTCAATGAATTTTATTATGACAATTCAATAAGTAGGCTGGTGCCAGGAAAGAAACATTACATATCAATTTTGGTCGTCAGAATAAGGCAGCATGCACAAAAGCATCTACTTTTGTGTAGTCTGAAAAAAGCTTTTCATCAGTTTAAGAACAAGATCCAGATATAATTTAATTCTCAAAGTTTGCTGAAATCAGACCAAAAGAGTGAATCCTAGCAACAGAAAGTGGGACACATGTGGCATGTGTGTGCACAATTCATCAGAACACAAAGTTGATGATGATAGGACCAATTATTGAGAATATTTATGAGGGAATGTTCAAGTATTATCGACATTGTATTGCAGTTATTCAGTGTAATCCCACTTGCATTGAATGCTTTCTTGGACAATGTGAATATTTCCCTGGGCTGGATTTACTTCATGAAACACTGGAATGCTTCTTTGATGAACAAATGGTTGATCAAATTCACTTCAAACAATGGACAGCAACTGATAGGTCAACAATGGAAATATAGATTCGGACTGCTTATGAGTTCCTGAGCTCAGTGATGCACTTGGTGCACTTCCCAAACTTCTACATCATGACTTCATATCAAAGCAGCAATCTGATTCCTTTTTGATTCTAAAGTAGCAAGTTGAACAATGGGTGACACAATTTAAGAAGACATAGATATTGAAGTTTGCACGTAAAATTATAGACAAAACAATTATGTCAAAAGAACCATTAGAGATCCCATTATGGTTTCTTCTTAGGATGTTCAGGACACTTCAGTGTTGAAGTGTGAATTTTTCAGATTTAAAGAAACTCGCGAAGGGGTCAAGGTCACGGTTAAAGTTCTTAATATTAAAATAATTATAGTATCAATATTAAACTTTTAAACAGTCGTTGTTAATCTCCCCAAATAGCTCATCCAAAGAGCTGAAGAATGACACCAAGAACACTTTCCTAGTTCTCATACAAGCTGAGATACAGGCGTCCAAATGTACAGGTCGAACGGGTCGGGTCAAAGTTCGTCAATCCGTATCTCAGAATGTAATTGACCAAACAATTTCTACCTGGGTTCATACATGTCTTACGTGGTGCAACAGTGGGGAAAATTTCATGTAAATTTGAGTCGGTCATGTCAATATCGTTGGTTGAATTGACATGGAGTCACCCAAAACCAGTTATGCAACGCTGTCAGAAACAGAATTGAAACATGTATGCAAAACACTTTAGAATTTGGTAGTGACGCAGTATGAAAGTAGACCCTAATGCACAGGAAGCAGCCACAAGATTGCAGTGTAAGAGTAGTCTGTGGCATGAATATCGAAAGGCCGTATTACTTTGTCATTGTTTCACGATGCTATGCATGCAGATATGTAAAATCCACCTAAAAAGTCTTCTTCAAAAGATAATGCATTGCAGTTTGCCATTGAAAAATGATGCTATGAGGTATGGTCCAGTGTCGGCCTTAGGGGCGTGCGAACCGTGCGGTCGCACGGGGCCCGCAACTTAAGGGGGCCCGAAAATGTCACAGAAAATTAACATGAACAAGACAGACACCTGGGGTGAAAATTGTCGGGGATTCAGCCCTTAGTGTTTATTAAGACCACACAGTTAAGTCTTCATTGCACACCTTATGGAATCGTTTCCAACCCCCTCAGTTGTGATAGTGTGATTACATGTGTATATATTTTAGCATTTTCTTTCACAATTCACTTTTTTGGTTACGAATAAAGTAATGCTTTGGTTTATTGTGAAATTTGTGACCATGTGAATTGGTTACTAATAAATTTGGTGATGTCATTACTTTAAGCAGTTTAAGCTTTCTATTGCCTTTTTTGAATTTTCTCATTTTGCAAAATACGGATAAAATATTCGGTTCCACGTGGATCAAACTCATCAAAGTCTAACCCCACAGTCTGTTTTTTACAATTCTCACACACTGAAGACACCCTAATAATAATATCTTGGTTTCGATTAAGTCTTCTCTTTTGTCAATTAAATAAAAGTCAGCTTCCTCTATATCTCAGAATTCTCGTGTAGAGTTAAATTTGACTTGTTGTACTTGTTAACAATCTACTAAAATAAAATGAATAACACTGAAAAATAATTTGACTTGTGTCCCTTCAAGGGCCCGTACAGTATACTCTGCACGTAGCCCGAAATATCCTAAGGCTGGCACTGTATGGTCTTGAAAGCGAGAATGCAGCAGTTCAGCAATAGGCCATACTTGGATAAGTTTTCTGCTGCACATGTCAATCTCAAAATTGAGACCTGTGGAATTTCAATTAATCCCAAATATCCATATCTGACTGGCATGTCACATGTTACTGTCATGGGATGTGCAACCTGGAAATAAAAAGTTTCTTTAAGTACAGCTTGAGCAGTAATAGCATGTCAATAAAGGATAGCACTTTTTTTCTTAATAAGCATAGCCAACAGTTATTACGGTGTAACACTTCTCTTAAACTGAAATATCATCACTACACAAGCGCAGGTTAAGTAGCAATTTCAGAACTTGATATGCTGACTTATTGTGTTACATATGTACATCAGCTTGTCTGCACATGGAACGGATCCGTTACAACGAGATTTTCTACAAAAATATGCTGGTCACATCAGAATATTTTACACAAAATATGTAATATGGATTTAATGTACTGGCAGAAGGTTCAACACAATGTCAGACCCAAGCACAAACTATAAATGGAAAAAGCAAAGGTAGCACATCAACTACCACTGCCAAACACAGCATTAAATTAAAAACTGGTAGACAGCACTGTGCACTGTGCTTGTGGCTATCACAATAACTATGACAATATGATACCATTTTGCAAGGGCAGCCAAACTAAACGGTACCGCCTCCAGTGTTGGAATCTTCACTGCACCGAAGGGAAAATGGATCTGTCCAACATGTAGGGAAAACAAACAGCTGATTACACTGGTACACTGGTAATTTTTGAAGTGCTGTTACATGCAAACGAAAATTAAAGGAAGAATATTATGTCTTTAGACCAAAATGACTAGACACCTATATTTCTCTTTTATACTATGATGCTGCTTAGTACATGGACAGTGAATTTAAAAAAAATTTAACTTGTTTCAAGACAGTTCCTTTCTTGGTGTGCAAAGGTGTTTAAAATTTTGTATTAAGCTTCACGGTATGGAACGATTAATGTTCACGATGGCTTCAGCTATTTTTACGAATTTCTCTATAGTGTCATAGTGCTTTGACCTTAATTTCTTCTTTAACAGATGTAGGTAAGTAAGTAAGCCATTTATTGACACAACATCAACACAGTAATATCACAATAACAACAGTGAGTACAAACTCAGAAAACTTCCATTAATGATGCAATGGTCAAAAGGTCAATCCAAAAGGGTCATCTTGACCGGTGAGGCTGGATTGCCCCTTTACTGAATAATATCTGGCAGTAGTAACAGTGCAGAAATCAAACGCACTGAGTAAGTGTATAGTACAAAACACTGTAACGAATTAAACATGACATAAACAAACATTAAACACTAAACATAGTGTGAGTTTTCAAACACAGGAATCAAACAGACAAAGTTTTTCTTATAATATGGTAGTTTAATACACCAAGATCAAATACTGTTTAAGCTTATTTTAAAACAGGTTAAGGGTGAGTAGACGTGTAACATAATTTGGAAGACTGTTCCATGTTGAAGGGCCAGAACATTTTATCGAGAATAATTTCATCCTAGTATGTGCAATATCAGTGCGATAATTTAACAAAGTTCTAGTGTAATGATCATGCACAGCGTTTCCCTGACGAAAATAACCACCAAACGAACTAGGTAACAATCTGTGATAATAGCAAAACATGAATAAACCTATTTGAAACTTATTTATATCTGCTAATCGAAGTATATTATACGATGGAAAAATAAGTTTAGTACTGATACACAAATGCAATACGAAATCTCCAAGTTTTATATAGGCTATTCAAATAGCGCACGGATGGGTTTGGCCAGAAGCAGAGGATGTGGGGGACGGCAGTGGAAGGGTTTTTATGAATTAGTAAACACCATAGACAACCACAACTCCAAATACACCTAAAAGTTACAGTAATGCTGTCTCTCAAATTACCTCATTATGGATCAATGTTTATAATCTTTGTTTTGTAACATGCAGCTTATCTAGAGTATAAAGAGTTACTTAAGTACTGATTGTAATGTGAAATGATACCGGTACTCTATTGAAAAACAAAGCAATGTTCAGTGCTCAATTAGCCATTCAGTCACGGTCACAAATGCATCAGTCCCTCACTCCCTCACACAGCTACATCACTCATTAACACAGGCCTAACATAGGCCTAATACGTTATACATTATTTTTAAATCGACAGGTGGGCAATATTCACTCAGTCTGAAAATAATTTGAGCAATAAATTCAAATAATTATGTTAAGAAACAGACATTTTGTGCTTTCAGTTCACATACACTGGAGTAAGTTCACATTCAATTACCATGTACAAATATGTAATACTGATTGGAAGTTAGAAAAATAAGGTTACCAGACATACATTAATAGGTGTAGGCCTAGCCGCCATAGCTGGAGAGAAACAACAGATACACAGAAACAAAACAGTGAAATTCTGGTAACAGACTATACAGCTGCTTTTGAAACAGAGTAGTAAGAGTGTGCACTCTGCACTAACCTGCATGACAGATAATTAGAAATCTCCAGAGTAACAGATTTACTATTGCCGTGACTGCTCGAAACTTTCAGTTTAATGCTCAGATCAGACAGTATAGCTTTCTCATCCCTTGACAACGGCGATACACTAGGCCTTAACGAATTTCTTCACACTTTCCTTAGCCTGCTGCCGCCTGAACTTTAATTTTTTACTACTACCACACTGATGGTATGCCATCGCAAGAAAGTTTGGTAATGTTTGTCTTTAGCGTCCGAAATTATTTACATTGCATGAGCGATGAAAACGTTTCACAGTTAAACTCAAACAAGAAGTTGGAAGATTGATGAAAATATTCACGAAACTAGAGGCTGGATAATTGATTAAAATATAACTGCAACTAGAAGTTGGATGAACGAATAATTTCGGACGCTAAAGACAAACATTACCGAAAGTTTATTGTAAACAATACGCAGTTAGCAATAATCCAACTCACTTTTAAGTTTTAGCTGTAATTTTTTCATCAACAGCAACCATAGATATATAAACCATCCGACACACCATAGAATATTTAACATTGAATATAAACCGAAGGTAGAACAGCAACCATAGATTTAATAATATACGCAACATAGGACAGCCTGGACCCAAATATAGACGATTAGACGGCCATGTTAATGTGCCAGCACTCGCTGCTCATTGCACACTATGTTCAAACTAGCAAGCTAGCGTGGAAACTTTATAATCACAACTGTGTACATGTTCTAGCCGAACTTTTCTCCGGCGGCTAGCCGTGAAATAACTGTCGGCGGTTTTTTGGGTAAGCCGCAAAATTTCCGGCGGTTTTTCGGCTTGCAGACAATATTTCGGCTCGGCGGCTAACGGCGGCGGCTTAGGGGTATAGCCATGGCTGTCCCACCCCTCTGGATCAAACTCCACCAGTACTGCGAGAAATTTCAGATCCATCCTACGAACTCATCAAAACCTCACCACTTGCTGTTTCTCCACAGGTCTTGCACTCAAAACTGAAAACACTGCTCTTTCACAAAAGAATCCCGATTCCCTACCGCCCTCCTCCCTCCCTCCCTCCCTCGCCGTTTGTACCCTAAAGGGCCTAAACACCACCCTCCTTAGCCGTCTTACTATTTACCTGACTGACTCCTCTGGATCTTGACCTGGAACCGATTCGACCCCCTCCCGCCTATCGATTTTGATTTGACTAAGCGCCTGTGAATAAGCTGGTTCCCGCGACTTCGCCTTTTTCGGGCGCTGTAGAATCTCGAGATTACGATTACGATTACGATTCATTCATATCTGCGCTGTTTTCCTTTATTATGAAAGGTAAAAATGGCTGTTTTTCGTGGAAGAGGATAACTGTTTTATTGGCGTCTTTTGAAAAACCTTTTGACTTGACGCAGCGCTCTTAAAATTATCTGGTGTCCTGCGCCTAGCTTCTATATAGCGCGTTAGCAATTTTGAGTTAACGAATACGAAACAATTTAGAAATATAAAATGATCAACAGATGGCACATCTGTTGATCATTTTATACATCCAGCTTCTTGGTATACTATTTAAATTAATTCCGGAAGTTGTAAAAATTTTAAGAAATACAACAAAAGTCTGACATTGTAAGAGTATTTCCGTTTCATTTTACGCAGAATGTATGGTCGTTTAATTAAAACAAGAGTGCCCATTTATTTTGAATTCTTTGCAAGTAGAAAGTCATCTGTCTATTTATTTCGTAATGACGCCAGCAATATTTCTGTATTATAAGCGCACAATTGGAATTATGACGTGTATAATAAATTTATATACAATTTAAATGACTACTACGTCAAAATATGAACACATAACCTCTGTGCCTTATTCTTTGCTTTGGACTCTTGTTCAGCAATGTTGATTGGTTTCAAATTGCAGCATATGCATGTTGAGCTGACAGATGCTGCTTGTCACGTAGGCGTTGTTCGCAATTCTGGCATGTCTCTAACTGACCGTGTAAATGGTATTTGTAATTCATCACATATGTACCGGCACACTCATGACATACACAGAATTAGGCCTATGTCTTCAAGGTATCTCTGGCAGACCCATTCATATCCAGTCACGTAGATTACTATAGCTTACTTTTAACAGTAACAATGAGTCTGTTCTGAACTCTTTGGAGAGAGCCTTGGCTAATACATCAAAATATGAACATATAACCTCTATGCTTAAAGCTTTGCTTTGAACTCTTGTTCAGCAGATGATTGGTTTCAAATTACAAGTCATAGTTGATAAAACTTTGAACTCTGGAGTTTTGTAGACGTGGTCCAGAGGAGCTGAGATTTGACAGGGTTTGACACCTTGACCTAATGCCATCTGAGCACTGTTAAAATCACTTGTTAAATGTCTTGGAATTCATTTGCCAAAGATGCACATAACATTTAGGATCATCAACATAAAGGCGAGTATATATGTGTAAAGTGCATTATGTGCATGTGTTTACGTATTTATAAGTGTATGCGCATGCCCGAGGGGCTTGGTATTAACTTCGGTAACTTCACCATTCGAGAACTAACTATACTGACTTTTGCTGACTGCACTTGTAGCTGTCAGCATCATATCAACATATGGTGTGGGTCGGTTTACCAGCATTATAGGTTTATGCATATCTAATAGAAGGAATTCCATTGGTTACAGTGTATTAGGTTTACATTCATAATGCTCATTTATAATGGTCTTGCACAATGTGTTCCATCTTATCTCAAAGCACACCTGCCTGAAGATTTCTCCATGGTGCTGCACAAACTGACATACTGTCCTGTTGGCGCAAACTTCCATGATCCAGTTTAGAAGCTTGTTGTGGTTGGTATGTCTAAGATCTTGTTAAAATAGGTGACCATGAAGAGACGAGATCTTGTTGGCTTCCTTTGTTTCTTTTCTGTAAACGCTTGAAAACCATTCCATTTGGGTATGTTGTTGTCATGCATTAGAGCTCCAATGATGAGTGTCTGTGAAGTGGCACTATATAAATTTGTGACTGTATTTATAATAAGGATACATATATGATATATACATATGTATGTGCATGTACGCATACATGTATGATTGGGGGTAATTTGAATGCAAATATGAAAGTTAAAATGTAGCATTTCATGTTTCAGCAGACTGACTTTGTTGTCATTCAGGTCCAAACTAAAAAAATTATAACTTTCTAATCTTATTATCCACCATCATAGTCCAATTTCTGGTTATCCAGAGCCCTGTGGTTTTCTTTTGTGAGATTTGTTTGACAGTCATATTAAGGAAAATAATATAATTGCTGAATTTTTTAAATTTTGAAATTTCTCCAAGAAATTTTTGTTGTCATGGCCCTCATTCTCAAGAGCTGTACACCCAAGCAAAGTATCTCAAACTGTTCATGTCTATTGTTGAAGGCGCTCCATATTGTGATTTACACAGACAGTTGGAAGCAGTCTTTGGCTTGTGTTACTTACCCTTCTCATAATCATTGTGTTCATGTTTGTGCAGAATTGTACCTCAGCCTAATTATTCCTGAGACTCGGTACCACATTCCTTAGGAATTACTATTGATACATGGAAGCAAGTGTATATGCTTCACAATTCCCTCTTTCCATTTTTATCTTTTATATAATCAAAACCAAGGGTGCCTACATGTTCTAATAGTCATAGAACCAGAGTAGTGCTTTTATTTGAGGTAAACTTTTAGGTAAACTTTTATTGTAACCAATTTTTATCCTATTTGAAGACAATGGACTCAAGTTTCATAACTCTTATAAAGAATTCTGAATCATACCAATATGGAGCTCAGCAAATTTATTCTTCATTTTTGATGCAGCTTATTTTAAAATCTATTAATGAATTTCCATGGTACATCTTTGAGCTCACTCAATTTGGTCCTGGATTCTGCTGCCAGCAATTTTTATATAATTAACAGAAAATCTTATTGATTCTCAGAGAGCGAGTTTAAGTGTAGCATCATCCTCTTGAGTTTTAGTGATTTCAGTGCTGGCACTCAAACATGCCACAGCAATCCAACAGCATGCTATGCTGTTTAGTCTACACTTTACATAGGTGCACTTTGACTGATCTAAAGGGTTGGAGGTTTGAGCTTGCAAATGAGGTGCAAATTAATGTAAAGTTAATGTATAATATTATAATAATCTTGTGTTTTTAGAGTGGACATTAATTGCAGGCCGTATCATAAAAGATGGTCTAATTAAAAATGAAACTCAAGGTTGCAGTATTCAAGACATGAACACATATCCATAGCTACTGAGTTACTTTGGGCAGCACAAATTACCAATACCCTTCCATAATAGCTTAGAATTAGCATCTTTCCATGTTAGTCAGCTATTTCCAGTGTTGTATCAATTACATTGGAATGTAAGTCAGTTATAATTATGGAAATCTAAATCAGTTATAATTGCAATTACATGCTTGTAAATGTAATTGAAATACAATTACAAGTACTTGATGTCGAAATAATTGAATTACAATTTACAATTTGATTGTAATTCATTTGCCAATTACTTTATTATTCCAACTCTGACTGCAGGCAGGGGCGTCTATCCACCCTAAGTCATTGGAGCAACTTCCCCCATTTCTTGGATGTAGACGCCTCTGGCTGCAGGTTCTTTGGTTCTGGAGCGCAAGGTGATGTGGTTGTCCAGCTGGCTCAAACTTCCACGGAACAGTATATAAGCTGTGTTTGGCTTTTCATTTTTTTAAGAAATAAACTGCCAACTGGTCAGATCTTGTTGGCTTTGTTGGCTTTCCTAGCCTCTATTCCATAAGCGCATGACAAACATTCTATTTCATTTTATGGGTTTGTGTAGTCTGGCTTTCAGTGCCTATGAAGTGTTTATCTGAAGTGGCACTATATGAATTTGTGATCACTTTTACATTACAAATATTTACAAATGTTTGCATACATATACATGTGGAGGTAATTTGAATGTAAATTTGAAAGCTAACATGACATAATATATTTTATTGATCCAACTCAAAAGTACATAATTTGTAACAGATTGGTCTGGGTAACAGTTCCCAGATTACTAGAGAAAAAGAAATATATAAAATTAAACAAATGCAGAATACAATACCTGGGTCAAAGTACACATAAGTCCAAAGTTCACGTGAAATCTGACAGGCCCAGGAGTAAACTGCCTATAGTGCCACACTCATAAAGGAGTGCCTTTGAATATAAAGTAATAAAAAAATCAATTCGGATAGAAAGCTAGAAAAGTAACATCTCATGGCTCAGCTGACTGATTTTTGACATTCACCAAACTCCTAAATCCAAATTTTCAAACCTCATGAACCACCATCATAGCTCTCCTTCTGGTCGTTCAGATCCTAGGTTTAACCTTTTTGATTATGATTTTTTTGTCGTATTAAGCAATTAGAAATAGAAAGTAATTATTTAATTATGTTACTTTTTATTGTTTAACAAAGTTATGTTGCAACGACTTACATTCTCAAAAGTTGTAAACTCAAGCAACCAGCTATTTTAGGTTATAGGGAAAGTGTTGAGTCTAGGATGACTATGAAGTTGGATGACACAAGTGTCCAAGACACATTGGGGTAGTGTGGTGTATGACTGTTCTTGGTGGAAGTTTTGTGTAGTTAAGGAGGCGTTAGAGTTGTCTAGTCTTGTCAGAATTATACTAAAGTATAAATGTTTGTAAGAAAACTAAATCCATTTGAGAACAAAGCAAAAAGCCTTTGAGATGAAAGAAAACGTTCAAACATTTGCAGCAATTTTGGACGTTTGGATGAGTACCAAGTCAAGCGTGTGTAATAGTCTGCAGTTTGCCAGCTCGAATGGATGTTAAATGAATATAAATTATACAATTTGAACAAAAGCAGGCAGTGAAGAGGCAGAATTACAGATTGAGAGGTCAGTAAACTTTTGGCATAGATATTTAGAAGGGCTGTAGGACAAAATCCCCTGGACGTAAGACCCGGGACATAATCCCTCAGACATTACCCCCGGGCATAATCCCTAGATTTTGGGTAGGACATAGTCTTGGACAAAAACCCTTCTTTGTACAATTAACCTATTTCTACATTTAGCTGATAAGCTTGACTTTCGCAGTTTTTGTTCATTGAGTCAGCCTGTTAATTTTGTAAAGGTATAGACTAATGACTTTTTAATGTCATTCAGTTATAAAATTAAGACTTCTTGTTAGTGTCATTTAGGTACAAAGTTAAGACTTGTTAATGTCGTTTAGGTCTTAAGACTTCTTAATGTCATTCAGTTCTAAAGTTAAATTTATACTGAATGATCTTGACCGTTCGTAGATTGGTATGCCAATTTTTTTACAGCTTTCAGAAAAACTTGTATAATAAACATTTCCATTGGTTTGTACTCTTAGGCTAATTGTTAGAATTATACATATTGAAAATATATTCTTCTAGAATATGTTACTAGAATTAAACAAATTGAAATTCAATTCCTATAGATGTTATTGGATGTAATGTATAATTTAGCCACCTTACTTGGCTGAGTTTGAGGTGATTACATCCTAGCCCTGGGGAATTATGTCCTATCCTGTGGATTATGTCCAGAGGGATTATGTTCGTACACCACCAGAAGAGCTTAGAATTTGCAGTGTTTGACATCAACATTATGTGCAGTTGTAAAATCACTTGCTATCCTATCTGACCTCATTGAACCAAAAATGAATACAGATTTTCAGCGTAAGAACAAGGATGTGTGTAATGTGCATATTATGCATGTGTGTATGTGTGTGGATAGCTTTGTATGCCTGTATGTATTTGTGAGGGGTAGAATAGCATTCTCTTAACTGTCAACATACAGAAACGCCTCTGATAGGTTACACTGAGAGAGGCGCTTTAGAAATCTTAAAATGCACTACAATATAATAACTGTGTTTAATTCTGCTAATTACATGGTGCCTCTCGGCATCGTATCAGCATAATTTTATGCTGCCACCCGGCTGATCGACAGCATGCCTCGATTTGGGTACAAATCCACTTTTGCATAGAAAGAACTGCTTTGGTTACAATGTATGGAGTTGACTTTTATAATGCTCATGCATAATTGTCTTGCAGGGTGTACTCCATCTTATCTTGAAGAATTGTCTGTCTGGCCCAATGCCCTATTGGCGCAAGCTTTCACGGTCCAGTGTAGAAGAACCTTGGGTTTACCTTCGTGAAATTGGTTTGATAGTCATATTAGAGGAAAAATAATTGCTTCACTTTTAATTTTACTACAAGAATTTTTGTTGCAACGACCCTCATTCTCAACGACTGTACCCAAGCAAAGCATCTACCACTGCTAATGTCTACTGTCTAAGGAGCTTCTTAAATGTCCTGCATTCCATAGAACCAGAGTAGTGCTTTTATAGGAGGTAAACTTTGAGGTTGGTCTTTATTGAAAACACTTTTGATGCTCGTTGAAGATTGTAGACTCAGGTTTCATCACTCTTTTAAGCAAATTTGAAGCATTTGGAGCTCAGATACAGTAATGTATTCTTCATATGTATGCACCTTAGCATTAAATCTAGGAATGAATTTAAGTGGTACATCTTTAAGATCACTCAGCGAGGTCCTGGATTCTGTTGCCAGCAACTTTTATGCATTTGTGGCTCCGAACTTACCAGTGGTAACGTAAGTTCAGCGCCTTGTGACCGGAGAGTTGCAGGTTCGAATACCACCCTAGCCGCTGCGTACGGACCTTGGGCAAGTCCTTCACTCGCAATTGCTCGTGGCGCTTCGGCGTGAAAATTCCGGCACAGTATCAAATGCTGTAGTCTGGAGCGCCTCTGAGTAGTAGTTGACTTCGAGAGGTGCTATAGAAATGGTCGTAGGACACTTACCCCTGGACCTATTCCCCGGACATTTTCTCCCGGAGAGTTACCCTGGACACTATCCTCCCCCCATTCTGAGTAGGTCATTTTTCCCCGGACAAATTCCCCCTCTGTGGATTTGTGTATGTATGCATGTCTGTATGCATGTATATCTGTTTGTATGTATGTATATATGCATGTATGCATGCATTCTCTATGTATGTATGCATGTATGTATGTATGTATGCATGTATGTATGTCTTTCTTCTCTGCTCTTAAGACTGTTCTCTTTCGACGAGGTTGGGCTGGGAGCGCCTCTGAATAGTTGCCTTGAAGAGCGCGCTATATAAATGTCTAGTTTATTGATTGATTGATTGATTGATTGCATGCATGTATGTATGCGTGTATGTATGTAATACTATGTATGTATACACGTATGCATGTACGTATGTATGTATATATGTATGGATATATGCATGTTGTATGTATGTATGTTTTGATCATTTAAACAGAGAGCTTTTTGTATGTTTGTATGCATTTTTCTTAGAAACAGGAAACATTTTGTATGTTGCATTGAGGGGGAAATGTCCTAGTAAGGGGGAAAGTGTCCGGAATTAACTGTACGGGGTGAATATGTCCAGGGGGTAAATGTCCGTTCACCTATAGAAATAATATTTATCCGGAATAATAATAAAATAAATTTAACAGAAAATCTGAGTGATTGTGAGAGAGCGAGTATAAGTGTACTGTGCAGGTTTAAGAACTGTGTGTTCTAAGACGTTGTGTAATGTAACTAACATACCTCTCGAAAAGCTCTTTGTAATCGAGCCATCATTATGCCTCGTTTTGCTGGGTAATATTCTTAACGATATACAGTTGAATTTCGTGCAATATAATTGCTTTTGGTGTTTCATGACTGCATTGAAGTGATTTATAAATCATAGATAAGCTATAATTTATTGCAACCACTTCCTTCCAATGAAGGGCATTTAACTTTTGGATTCAATGTGTACTTTTATCCAGTGGCACAGACTTTACTGATCTGGAGCATCACTAGATCAGCAGCAACATAAACAATCTAACCAGACTAAAACTAATTGGAGAGAGGTGTACCAGAGTGTTATATAATATTTATGTTACATCACACTTTATATGTTACTTCTAAGTGTTTTAAATGCACAAGGGAACCCTGAGCATTGACGATGTATAGGGCACCTGTAAGAGCTCATGTTAAGTGTTCACAACTTCACACATATATTATACATGTAGGCCGAGGCCTACTCACAGGGCCGCATTAAGAATAGTGTAGGCTCGGGTGCTGTGATCAAAGCTCGAGGGTACGTACCATACGTATTCTATTTTTTGAAAGGTACGTACGTTTTTTAACGTACCCTATTTTAGGGTACGTAAACAATACAAAAATACGTTAACCACGTCATTGCTCATTTTAGCCTCATTATAAGAATGTTCAATTTAATTTAAGCAAACAATCACAACCCAGTAGGCCTATTACAGCGTAGTAAATTGCTCTGGGCATCGCTGAATCGCTGACTGATGCGTATAAAGATATACTACAACTTTCGAGTTACAGAAATTTGCAAACCAGTGACCTGTACTTAGCTCTCCTCAGAATGAAAGTACAATTTGCATTAAATTAATTATAACCGAAGAATTTATCAAATTAAATTTACTGCTACGCTACCGTAAGTACCGGTTTCAATGACGCATACTGTTGACGTCAGATTATACGTAGGCTATAGGTCGCCGAGTAAACCATAAATAAAAAATTTTTGTATGATACGTACCATACGCGTATTGTATTTTTTGAAAGGTACGTACGTATTTTAACGTATTCTATTTTAGGGTACGCGTACCCTCGAGCTTTGGCTGTGATTACCTATATAGCCATCAGCGCGGGTACCAATTATAAATACAATAAAAAAAATAATGTACCTCGAACATGCGGGGCCCCTCAAAACTGCGGGTCCACTGTGCAGCAGCCCCCCTCTTAATGTGGGCCTCCATACATACCCAAAACAATGCAGTGTAGGAGTCGCTCATGCACCTTGTAATGCATCATGCATGGCAAAGATCTAAAGCAAGAACTAGGCCTAGATAGTTTCTGATTTAAGAACTTAAAAAAAAGAATTCTGAAATATGTATTAAACACCAGTGACAAGTAATTTCAGTCAAGCATAATGAAAGCGGACATTTTTAGAAGAAAACAGCTTCGGGAAGTTCATTAGGCCTATTTCATGCTTCTTTAGTTAAGAGTTTTATGGAAAAGGCAAATTATGTTTTTTAAAACAAGCACTTTCGAACAAACGTGTGTAGGAGCATAATCATACTCAATGTAGCCGATCCATACTGCCAATTTAGTCACCGAGTGAACATATACAAATGCGTGGTAATTATTTTTGAATCTGTATACGGCAATATATATAAGGACGTTGAATTGAATGGTTTGCTAGACGCTCATTGAATAAATCAATAAATCAACTAAGCATCTATATAGTGCCTCTTCAATGAAACTATTCAGAGGCGCTCCCAGCCCAACGCCGGCGAAAGAGAAGTCTTTAGAGCAGAGAAGAGGAGTTTCGAGGAAGATGGTGAACGGACATTTACCCCATGGACATATTATCCCCGGACATATTTTTTTCCGGACAGTTACTCCCGGACACTTTTCCCCTACTAGGACATCCCCCAATGCAACACAGAATAAAGCTTTCTGTTTCTAAGAAAACTTCAATGAAAACATTGCCAACAGACAACGAAGCTACTCCAAAAATTATGAAACATACAAAAAAATCTCTGTTTAATGATAAAAAACACTTACTAAATTATTGGCTAAAACGAAATACACATACATGCGGTTAGATGTTTGTCTTCTTCATACCAATTTACTTCAGGTCTTTGATCGTTTACTTCAAAGGTAACGCTTTGTAGCGACATTCTAAGTAAACAACTTACTACAGGCCTTAGCCTCTTCTCGTGATCTCTAGTTTATCATTGTCTAATGCGGTTAGATGTTTGTCTTGTTCATGCCGATTTACCAGAGGTTTATTTCAAAGCAATTGTTTTGTAACATGCGGTATGATGATGTAAGTTATTGGCGAAGTATCTGTGATCTTTTACTTAAAAGCATCCGTTTTGAATTGGTACGATTGCTAAATCCACAGAGGGGGAATTTGTCATGGGGTTAATGACCTACTGAGATTCGGGGGGAGTGTCCGGGGTAACTGTCCGGGGAAATATGTCCAGAGGTCAAATGTCCGGCTTTCGAGGAAGAGACCGCAGATCAGGAGGAAACCCATTCCAAATTGTGGGTCCAACGACGGAGAAAGAGCGCTGCTGCATAGTAGCGATGCGTGTGAAAGGAACAGAGTGGTCAACACGGGTGGCAGAACGAAGAGAGCGGTGACCAAGTGGAACAAAGCCATAGAGCTCAGGTAGATAACAGGGAGCACGGCCAAACTGTCATTGCTAGACAATGCGTTGCGAGAGTGGTAACCAGTGGAGGACATATCGTATGTATTGAGAGCCTTGGCCGAATATATTCATGCGCCCGACCAAGCGCGCAGCGGAACGTAGTACGCGTTCAAGGCAGTTCAGTCGAGTGAGGGGAAGGCCAATAGAGGCCTAGAGCAGTTGTCAAGCCGAATAAGGACAGCGCTGGTTAATTAATATCGAGCAGTTGCCAGAATAGCCTACAGTCAATTGCTTGATTTGCTAAACGCTCAATGGACAGGCACTGAGGCTAATTAATATGCAGCCGTTGCGAGGATACTTTCTTGAATCTTACTTTAATCGTCCTGTTGCCGTATAGTATTTAACTTTCTTAACTGAAACACAGTATTTTGCCATCCACCGTGTTTAACGTGCATCGAGGGCCGCAAGGGTACAGTAGACCCTAAACTAACTGTGTAAAACTACAGTACTGTAGGCCTGCTCTTAATCAGGCTCATATCGGAACGACCAGTAAGTTCTTGCTTTTTCGACAGAGATTCTACAAGCAACGAGATGACCCTTAAGCAATATTATAGCCTACGCTTTCAAATCTTACTGTAAATCGTCCTGTGACGTAGATGAATACTAATGAGATCCCATGCATACTGATGAATGACTAGACATATATGAAACAATGGCCTGGAGAGTTCACGCTCTTCAGTCCTATTGTTAGATTCGAGACACCTCTCTTATGCCAGTTGGGCTATGGTGGACTGACTAGGCCTACTGACTGACTCGTACTGATTCGGGAAAACAAATGATACTAACTCCTTCATCTAAATCCATTACCTGGGCTTGGTCGGCGTATTCTTACCTGTATGCTACCTGAATCTATATTTCTGTATGCAAATAGCATACAATCATACACATGGTGCACATACATGTGTAAGTGTGCACACAAATATGCAGCCACATGTTCGAACAGATAATTATATATATACAGATAATTATGTATATATATATATATATATGTATATATATATAAATATATATAGTATAGAACCCCAAGTTTCTAGTTGATCAAAGGAATTCCTTGGATAACAGTTTCAAAGAATTCGTGGGAAACAGGGCCCCAGCTTATTCACAAGCATGGCGTCGTGTCAGAATGGATGTAGCAGATTCGTCAGATCGCTCACTTTGTATAGACTATCTCAAACTTCTGCTAGATCAAAGACACTTCTTGGGATACAGTTTCAAAGTATTCATGGGACACAGGGCGCCGTTTGTAAAAACAATACACTTTCCCATTCAATTTTTCCTATGAAGAATGAATTCCACAAGTCATTTGGTCCCAGGAAGAATCAATTCCCCCATTCATCTCCCTTCTTTCAATTAGTTCTAAGAAGAATCAACTCCACAAGTCATTTGATTCTAAGAAGAATCAACTCCACCATTAAATTTGTCCTAGATTTGTCAGTTGGTTCCTAGGAAGAATCAACTTTACATGGCATTTGGTCCCAGGAAGAATCAACTCCACAAGTCAGTTGGTCCTAGGAATAATCAACTCCAGCAGTCGTAAAAACAATAAACTCCCCCATTCAATTTTGTCCTACGAAGAATCAACTCCACGAGTCATTTAGTCTTATGAAGAATCAACTCCAGAAGTCATTTGGTCATAGGACGAATAAACTTGCACAAGTCATTAAGTCCTAGGAAGAAGCAACTCCACGTTTAAGAAATTTGGTCTTAGGAAGAATCAACTTCAAAATTCAATTTGTCCAAGGAAGAATCAACTCCACAAGTCAGTTGGTCCCAGGAAGAGTGAGCCCCAGAAGTCATTTTGGCCTAGGAAGAATTTATTCTACCAGTCGTAAAAACAAACTCCCCATTCAATTTTCATTGGAAGAATCAATTCCACAGGTCATTTAGTCCAATAAAAAATCAAGTCCACAAGTCATTTGGTCATTGGAAGAATCAATCCACCAGTCATGGGCGGCGATCCCGGGGTCGAGGGGGCAAGACCCCACCTTTAAGAGTGGGGGACACATCATTCATCTGCCCCCACACATTTTCAAGAAACACCAAATAAGGTAAACCAATTTTTTCGCGCAGTGAGCGCAAGAAATTGTTTTGACCTCTTTTTGACCACGACATTAAAGTGTCAAACAAGATCGCCGCCAGTGCCACCAGTCATAAAACAATAAACTCCCCCATTAAATTTGTCCTAGAAAGTATCAACTCCACAAGTCATCTGAGAGGCGCTACATAAACCTATGCTGGTAATAGTCTCATAAGAGGTAAACGAGAGCGGCCACAGTTGCAAGTAGGCGTAGGCTCCTACGCTATTTTCGATTTTCGATAGCGGCTCTTACTAACAAGAGAGGTAATATGTAGCTTTAATGCGAGCCCATGCATACTAATGCATGAATATTAATGACGCTATGACCTGGAAAGTCTGCGCTGTGGATTCCTATTGTTCATAAATAGGCCCTGAACCCATAAATACCATTGTCTGTCTATTCAATTGACAGCAGTCGCATTGTCCAACTGTAGCATTCTTAACCAGACTCATATCGGAATCGCCAATGGATATATGTAGTATAATAAACGCGCTACATAAACCTATGAGGGTAATACAAGGCAGTGGGTTAAACGATTTGCCCTATATGGTCCTCTGTTAGAACAGCCACCGGAATACTTACATGCATGCATACACATATGCATACATACATATATACATACATACTCACATACATGCATACATACATACTTACATGCATACTTACATGCATGCATACATACATACTTACATACATACTTACATGCATGCATACATATATGCATACATACTTACATACATGCTTACATGCATGCATGCATACATGCATGCATACATACTTACATGCATACTTACATGCATACATATATGCATACATACATACATACTTAGATGCATACATATATGCATACATACATACTTACATGCATACTTACATGTATGCATACATACATATATACATACATACTTACATACATACTTACATACATGCATGCATACATACATATATACATACATACTTACATACATAGATGCATATATACACATATACATACTTACATACATAAATCGACAGAGGGGGAATTTGTCCGGGGGAAAATGACCTACCTAGAATCGAGGGGAAGTGTCCGGGATAACTGTCCGGGGATATGTCCGGGAAATATGTCCAGGAGATAACTGTCCGGGGATATGTCCGGGAAATATGTCCAGGGGGTAACTGTCCGGAATTCGATCCATTCATCTGTGTATTGCTATTCTATACAATAGAATAGCTGTCTAAAGCTATTTAGACTTGACTACTGCAATTCCCTCCTCATTGGTCTTCCCAAAGTCCGTCTTGCTCCTCTTCAGTCCGTTCTCAATGCTGCTGCTAGATTAATTGCCCGCATTCCTCGATTCTCTCTTATCACCACCTTTATTGCAGAAGAACTTCACTGGCTCTCGCTTTCTGCCCGCATCCAATTTAAGGTCCTCATCCGCGTCTCTAAGGCTCAACTTGGTTTCACTCCAAAATATTTATGTGACTTAATTCATCGCCCTCACTCTGCTGCTTCTCTTCGTCCTCTTCGTTCATCTGACCGCTTGGACCTCCTCGTTCCCCGTGTCAGGACTTCTCCGGCTCAATCTAGGTCTTTTGCCTCCATTGGCCCTGCTCTTTGGGATGAGCTTCCTCCGTTCGTTCGCTCTTCAATTCTTTCAGGTAACGTCTCTACCTCTTTTACCTTTCTCAAAACTTGCTTTTTCTCTCGGGGTCTCTCGCACTGGGAGCGCTTCTGAATGGCCCTCCCGCTACAAGCGCTTTATAAATATCTGAATACAATACAATATTTTAAAAACCTGAAAACCTAAAGGCGACTGTGACGTCCTAGTCCATGGAAGGATTCTTCGATGGATATCCTGCCATCGCGCCGATCTTGGCACAGCTGCAGCAGACGGGTCTGTAGCTACTTGGACTTACCCGCTCTTTGGGCAGCTTACTTCGCGAGTCGTGACAGTAATAAGGCTTAAGTTAAGAACTAGGCGACATTTAGAAGTCTTAGCTTTATACCTAAGTGACAGAATGTCACTAAAATGGTAATAAAAAGTTTTAATTTTACACCTGAATGGTACTAACAAGTCTTTAGTCTATACTTTTACGACGTTAACATATGTAGACATATGCTATTTGCACAGAGGGGGGTTTTGTCAGGGGACATAATTACCGGAAAATAATGTCCGGGTATTATGTCTGTGGGGGGTAATGTGCGTACACCATATTCAATTACATCTATAAGATTACAAAGAATGCAAAAGTTTATTATACTATAGTCGTCCCAAGTTTGTCTCAAAGCTGTAAACAATATCTTAAAGTGAATATTGTGTTCAAGTCCGTGCAGCGTTTCCTCGATGGATTTCCTTCCATCTCGCTGATTTTGGCACAGCTACAGCAAACGGACCTGAAGCTGTTTGGCCTAAATGACACTAAGAAGAACTGTTAACTGTAGAACTGAATGTCATTATCAAGTCTTGTTTACACCCGATTCGCAGTAGCAAGCCTTTAGTCTATATCTGTACAACATTAACAACCTGACACTACAAATAAAGCAAGGCAATTGTTCAAGGGAGTGTTTGAAGTGGAATAGCGCCTCATTTAACGGAGCTGGAGTGAAGTACGATAAGGAAGTAGCTTTACGAGCTTATGCGTCAGTGAACAGTTATGACCCGAATGAGCTCCATATAAGAAGGCCTGCAGTAGGCACTATGCTCGTCACCCTCGCCCACACATGTTCAATACCTCCTTGTTGATGAATTGGGTTGAATTGAAAGCTTGCTGACACAGAACATGATTTTTGGGGGAGGGAGGCGGGGGCGGGGGTTTAAAGCAAGGTTTTTCAAAAGAACATACAGAATTGTTGTCATATTTTGCTAGTTGTTCATTCATTCATTCTGGAAATTTATATACCGTTTCTTCAAGAGACCTACTCAGAGGCGCTCCGAGCCCAGCCACGCCTAACAGATAGGACTTGCGTTGTCGTAAGAAAACAGTTGTCAATAATCAGAGCGCAGCAATCCTTCTCACGAGATCCATTACAATCCTTCCACAGCTCTGAAGCTTCCACTGACGAAGTGTACATCGTCTTAGTGGCATTCATTTGCCTTGCATGTATCTAATTAAATCCAATACACATAACGCTTGTAACGTAGCTTCTGGTTTATCAATAGAATATCAAGAAGCGAGTTTTACATTCAGTTGTATAGTTAAATATTGCCTAAGTGTTTTATGGAGAACTGATTAAAAGTACTGAATTTAGGCAATTGAGTTCCATAAATATTTCGTTAGAAATAATAATAATAATAATATTTATTCTTTAATTAAGCGCCTGCAAACGCACTGCGCTGTACATGTACATGTTATGCGATAAATCTTAACTACTAACAGAACAGACAGCCTGCAATACACGGCGCAAATTGCAGCCTACAAAGCATGTCCGCCTATGGGACTCGATCTCTGTACCTCTCGCACTCTACGCCAGATGTTATCCAATGCGCTATCGAAAGTGAAATGAATACAATGTGACTGATGTTTCATCATTTTGAAACTTTAATAAATCGCAACAGTGTAACCATACTAATACTGCAATTACAAAAAAGCCAGTAATACGCCATTAGCAGCCTTGTGGGTTTCTATGGCAAGAATCCACAGGACAATAAACCTCAGACAATAACTTTGGACAATAACGCTTGGAAAATAACCTAATGTCAAGACCCATTATAGATAAAAACTTCCAGGAAAATAGCCCCTTCCTAGTCAATACCTGCAATATTAAACTTTATATATATATATATATATATATATATATATATATATATATTATTTAAAGCCTACTTAGGCCAAATGAAGTGCCTATTAAAATAGGGCCTACTCATAAAGCATCAAGTTGCAAATAATAGTAGAATTGGTAAGCGTACATCAAAGCAACATAGTATTCGTGGAAATTTCTTGTTTATTGTGTTAAGTAATTATCGAATTTCGTCTACTCTCTATAGTATACCTGATACCGATCGCTTTTCAAAGATAAACTTGGAGATAAACTTGGATAGTCGAAAGAAACAATGAGGTTGAAGTTGATCAATAGTAAACCAGCAAATAGGTTGAGATTAATCCGGGTTTATTGGAAATCGACGTAGGCCTATACTCCACAAGCTTAATTACCCTTTATTAGCCACTTGTCGAGTTGATTACAACTTGGCTTTGGTGCCCATATCGATATTTGATTATGTGCACCGTCGATGTACATCTTGCTAAGTAAATATTTGTAATTGGGCCTATGCAGTACGCCTTGTCATAGATTTGTTCAAGCGTGAAAGCCTGCTGGAATATGTAGATTTTATCAATATTCCAAGAATTTTCTAGATTAGCTAGCATATGGAAGCCTGAGTGTTCTCTGTTAGTATAGTTCGCTTGTTGACGGAATACTAGTGTGACATGAGCATTCTTCTGAGTAGGTGTTGTAGTTTT
The DNA here is from genome assembly GCA_963556255.1 of Allolobophora icterica. Lineage (NCBI taxonomy): Eukaryota > Metazoa > Annelida > Clitellata > Crassiclitellata > Lumbricidae > Allolobophora > Allolobophora icterica. The sequence goes on along the minus strand of OY744613.1, from coordinate 46,213,159 downwards.
CAAAGTTTATGTTCTGAAATTGCAATTGGGTTTGACATTGATTTTGGTAAGTGTATTAAGTCGTATTAGAATCATATCTGTGTTTCCGATGTCTGCAAATTATTAGTTACATTTACTGTTACTACTGAACACAGGTTGATAGCTTCACTGTTGCTTATTACATTGCGCTCGTGAGTAGTATGTTGCCCTGCGCTTGACCTTCGAGTGGCGCTTTAGAAGTTTGGAGATTATGCGCATAATAATGAAATTTTAGTATGCCAAACTGAAATTGGGAAACATGAAACAGATTACGTGATGAACTTTTCCTAAGCAAGCTAATGGTATAGTTATAGGCCTATGTTTGTGTGTGCTGCTTTATTCTATAGGGCAGAGGTTTACAGCGTGGCAAAAACTTAGTTAACAAGAAATAAAACATGTTCTTGTTACGTTTGGGGTTATTGGCATGGGGTTTTTGGACTAGTGGGTTATTTTCAGTGGGGGTATTGACCGGGGGTTATTTTCTTAGGGGATTTTTGCCAAGGGGTTCATGTTTCCATGTTTTGCTATTTCATTTAGACATAATTAAATTTCATTATTTTGCGCAAAATAGTAAACAGCATTGAAGGTATGAACCTGTGATCAGTAGTAGCAGTAATTGCAAATATTAATTTTCTAATTTTGCAGTTTTGTCCTATTTGAAAGTCAGACAAATTAAATTTTTTAAACTGCGTTTTGCCAGGGAATAGGCTGTCCTTAATAGAAGGCTTTCAGAGAAAGAAAGCCTTTGACGTTAGTTCACGCTGTTTGGCAATCCATGTAAGCTAGATACTAACTCACATGCTTATATTGACTGACTCACACTGATTATCTCACTTTTACTGATTCTCTCACTCACGCTCACTGGCTTACTCACTTATGCAGTTGTTCATTGCGTCGCTCACTGACGCGTTTACTTTAGTAAGACTCGTCGCCCTTAACTACCGTGGTAGCTTAGAGCGTTTCCACCTAATGGAACATTATCATGCGCGCATGCGTGGTGTAGCCCCGCCCCTAAGACCAATAGCCTTCAGGCTTGTTAAACTTGACGACCGTTGCCTTCGAGTACGAGATTAATAACAAATGCAAAAGTAATTTAAGTTTCTCTCTATAATTTCTGCAATCTGCGAAACAAAATGAATACATTTAGATAGGTAATATATCAATAAATCATAAGCGAAGCTTCCCGTACATATGATAATTCCTAGTTTTAAAGATATTTAGCAATTAAGAGCGTGAGGACTTTATGGTGAAAAAAGTAAAGGACATATAATAACAGGTCTGATTTCTAACATAAATTTCTTCTAGATAGAAAACACAAATATAAAACTTTCTTGCAAAGTAACTTATTTTAGTGTGTTTTACCAAAACCAAACATTACTTTTTCTTGGAGTGGCTGGAGGAAAGAGAACTTTGAACTTATATATAATCTACCCACGACGGTGAGGACTTTATCTAAATGTAACCTTTCTCGTGGAGGTATGCAAGTAAGTGGTTACTTTATACATGGGCAAGGATAATAATAATAATAATAATAATAATAATAATAATAATAATAATAATAATAATAATAATAATAATAATAATAATAATCTTTATTAATTCAAACTGACAAACGCAGTAAGATTACATTGAAACTTGACAGCACAATCAAATCTTAACTAAACACACGGTTTGCCAGCCATTCAAGGCGTCGCCCTAGAGGGGGTCACGAGTATCGAATATCGTTACGGGTATCGAACCGAGAATCTAATGCTCTCCTGGTAATAAGTGTTAGTATTACTCTACCCCCTCCCCAATACATGTATGTATGTATGTATGTTTGTATGTATGTATGTATGCATGTATGTATGTAGGTACATATACATACATACATGCATACATACATACATACATACATACATGCATGCATGCATACATACATGCATGCAATGCCATGCATGTATGCATGTACGTACGCACGTATGTATTTGTGTATACATGTACGAATATATGTGTGTGCGTGTGTACGTATGTATGTATGTACGTGTATGTATGTATGTATTTATGTATGTATGTATGTATGTATGTATGTATGTATGTATGTATGTATGTATGTATGTATGTATGTATGTATGTATGTATGTATGTATGTATGTATGTATGTATGTATGTATGTATATACACGTATGTATATACGTGTGTATGTATGTTTGCATGTTTATATCTACATGTCATGTATGTATATATGTACATACATGTATATATGCACATACCTGTATGTATGGATGTAAATAAATGTATGAATGTGTGTTTGTAGGTATGTATGCATATATGTATATATGTACATGTAATTATGTATCTATGTATGTACATGCATGTATGTATGTACAATACATGTATGTATGTATGTATGTATGTATGTATGTATGTATGTATGTATGTATGTATGTATGTATGTATGTATGTATGTATGTATGTATGTATGTATGTATGTATGTACATTAGGGTGTTCAGAAAAAAATTATTTTGTAGGAATCACATGCATAGGGGCTTAAAATGTGACATTTATATACACAATAAACCTACAGAAATCCTACATCAATATCTCAATAGCAAGTGACCTCTCAACGAGATGTAAATTCTTGAAATAGAGTGAACAGTAGTGATATTCGTGACAAATGTAGTTATTTGTTAAAAAGTAGTTATTTGCTATTTTTCAGTTTTTCCAATCCATATTCCTGTTATTCCATAAATACTTATCTTACTTTCTTTTCTTATATTATATATTTAGTGTTGTATGTTCTACAATTTGTATTTTTCTATGCTGAATTTCAGTCACCATTTTAATTTGCTTATTGTTCAAGAAAGTTGTTCAATAAAGGCAGTAGGTATCAATGTTAATGATCTGACTCTGTACACAACTTCAGTGTATGAGGCTCATAAGAAGACCCGTTCCTCTATCGAACAAGGCATTAAAGATGAATTCTGTTCATTTCGATGGTAAGTTGCTTCCAGATGATGAGGGTGCTAATGCTGATCGCATGGCAGTTGTGCCTGGCATAGGAATTTAAATGCTTCTAGTTATTCCAAAACTGCCTGGCTCTAATGGGGAATCAAGTTGTTGAAATCCTCAGAGAGTGGGAAGGGGTGTCAGAATGGCAGGCTGGGTTGCATTTTGACACAACCAGTGCTAACACAGGAGTCCACAGTTACGGTATTCAAGAGGCCTTTGACAAACGCCTACTATTCTTGGCTTGTAGACACCAACACCACATTATGTTTGAAATAATTGCAGCAGCAGTTTTTGATTTATACTTTGTCTCCTCTGGGCCACAAATTGCAATTTTCGCCAGGTTAAAAGAACAGTGGCCTCTCATAGACAAAAACAACTTTGTCCCTCTTAGTAAGGATACCTATTCCTTAACTGACAGTGAGAAAATGTGGCTAGAGCAGAACCACCAAGTTGTAGTTCAGTTTCTGTGTGCACAACTGAGTAGAGACAACCAGCCATGGCAAGACTACCGGTACTTAGAGTTCATAAAGCTCAGTCTTGTTGCACTTGGTGAAGCCGATCACATTGGTGATGGTGACAGTATCCACTTCAGTCCACCTGGTGCATATCATCATGGTAGGTGGATGGCGAATGGCATTTATTGCTTGAAAATATTTCTTTTCAGAGAGCATTTCTAGATGAATTGTAGCTCTGAGAAGGATCTGCCGGTTTACCGTCACCCTGTATGCTAAGGCATGGTTCACTGCTCCCGTCACCTGTGATGTTTCTTAGAAAGATCCGTGCATGCTACAGAGCATGGAAGTATTTCACAGCATTAATAGCCAAGTTGCAGAAGTAGTCCTTCACAAAATGAAAGGCCATCACTGGTATATCAGTGAAGATTTTGCAGGATTGTAACTTTTCTCAGGCAAGGTCTTTGCCGACGAGAAGAAACGAATAGGCTAGTTTCCGCATTACGCAAGCCACAGAACAAAATAGATTTAAGGAGATTTGCACTAAAAACCATCCAGACATTTCAGGAGAAAACTTCATGTGAGTTCATGACACAGGGATCGATGCATCTATTTAGGCTACTGCCCTCAAATTTGTTCAAGATTTTCTCTCATCTGATCCCGAAACGTGGAATAGCTGAGAAGATTACCGCCATTTGCTGCACTTTCTGTTATTAATGACTGTGCTGGCAGTGCGGTAAAGTTGGCAGCTGACTTTCACTTGGCACTCACACACGATGAGCAGCAGCGTCAGCTCATCTTCCAAGTAGTCGAAAACCACCGAAAGCCTACTGCTCCACACAAACAGATCTTCACTCTTCAGTGACTGTTAGACATTATATTAATATCAGAAACACTAACACTACAGTTGTATTGTTGTACAGTTTTAACAGATTACTCATTTAAGACTACTGCAACATGTGTAGGGTGCTTATTGTATTGTGTATTGAGTAACAGTAAATGATATGATACATTAATTCACTGATTTTTGCTAATTTTAAAGAAAAATCGCAATTTTTGAAAACTTTATTAGCTTTGAGCTGTCACTTAACATGATCCCATAGCCATAATATTTCTCTCAGTTGTTTATAACACCAACTGTCACAAATCCAGAGGGTATGCAAGGCGATAATGTGGATTTTTTCTCTCACCCATATGAAAGTTGAACACTTTAATGTACATACATGTATGTATGTACATACATGTATGTATGTATGCGTGTATGCATGTATGTATGCACATGTATCCATGCATGTATATATGCACATACATGTATGTATGTTGTTGCATGTGGGCACATGACCTCTTACGTAGATGCAGGTGCTAGGCTAAGTCCGTAGGTTGGCGGGAATCTTATGCCATGGAAGGAGTGGCCTTGTCTATAAATAAGACTGCCGTCTTTTTTCTGGAGCTCATTGTCATGTGTTGGTCAGACATGATGGTTTGACGGTTGTGGAGCTCATTCTGTATTTGAGCTCATTTCATGCTGTTAGTTAAGGGAGCTCTGCTGATAGACTGCCTGAGGTTTACGAGCAGATATTTCGTTTGATTAAGCTAGTAGTCTTATTGTCTCCTTTCATGGATGACCGTTTGTAAAGTATTTAGTATTCTACTCATTTCGGAGTCCGTTCGTTTCTACATACATGTATTTACGTGTGTATGTATGTATGTACATACATGTATGTAGGTGCATACATGCATGCATGTATGTATGTATGTATGTATGTATGTATGTATGTATGTATGTATACATATGTACAAACATATGTTTATATCTACATTACTTGTAGGGCCTATGTATATAATTATGTACATACATGTATGAACAAACCGTTCTCAACGCAGCTGCCAGACTCCCACGTTCTCCAATAATTATCTCCACATTCATGTTTGAACATCTTCACTGGCTACCTCTTTCTGCCCGCATCCAACTAAAGGTACTTATCCATATTCGCCGATCTTGTCTGGGACTTGCTCCTAAATACATCTGTGACTCATTACGTCTTCCCGCCTCAGCTAGCTCCCTTCGCCCTCTTCATTCCTTTGATCGACCTGACATATTTGTTCCCCAAGTGAGAAAGGCGATAGCCCAGTCTCGTTCCTTTCTTAGCATTGGCCCTTCACTGTGGAATCATCTTACTATTTCGGTCCGGGCTGTAATACTATCTGGTTCTGAGACAGCTTTTCGTTGTCAGAAAACTTGCCTTTATTCCAGAGGACTTTCGCACTCTAATTGGTGGGCACTGGGTAGAGGCGCTTTATAAGTTTTGAAATATAATACAATACAAAATCGACTGCTGTCATTGATGGGCACTGAACTATTTTTAAAGTTAACTTAAACTATTTTTCAACTGAAGTAGAGTAGTTTAACTAAAGTTGGCAACTGATTTTGGAAATAAGTTAACTAAACTAAAAATTGTTCAACTTTTTCCATTTTTTTACAACTTTTTATGACAAACATTTTCACAATAACAGAGGTTAAGTGAACTGTAATAATGCAGAGCGTCAATGACAATTTCACTTTCAAATTATGTAGTGTGTACTATGTGATATCCTACTACAGTTCCACCAAAAAATAATTGAGATAGTTGCTAATGCAAACGATGATGCATCATGCAATGCGATGCATTTCACTTGATTTGAGTAATAAAGCCAGTCACTCTTGACAATAATTATCAGCAACAGCAAAACAACTGTCAAATTTGTATCTTGATCGCAAGAAAATAAAGTGATCAAGTGTTTTGTCAGACCTTGGTGTGGTTCAGAAAGTTGGTTGTAGACGTAATATTTTCAGAGATCCTTTTATTCACACAAAATGAACATTTTGCACTAAAGTTTTTACACTTGCTCTTGTCTTCTTTCAGTTTTACCTCAGTGAGGCAAGTATTGACTAGATCAGTGTGATTCTCCTTACAGATTTTATTTCAGTTATAGTTACAGTTGTAGTTAATGGTTTTTCATTTTAGTTATAGTTACAGTTATAGTTAGTATTATTTTTTAGCTATAGTTACAGTTATAGTTAATGGTTTTTCATTTTAGTTATGGTTATAGTTATATTTAACATTATTTTTTTAGTTATAGTTATAGTTATAGTTACTGGACTTATATTTTAGTTAATTTTAATTAGTACATAGTTACACATGAACCCAATAGCGATCCGCCTGGTCCCTTTAAGGTCGTCGATTAAGTATGTCAGAAAATTGTTGGAAGTCTTTTTTATCTTATCCCACTTGTCAGCAGCTGCTGTCAAACATTCAAGGACCCTCTAACAAAATTATGTCAAAGAAAATTACAGCACCGCCATAAAATTTCTATGACTCTAAGAAATGCAAGAAACTGAAATTGCCGAAAAAAAACAAAATGTTGTTATTCAGATTTGAATTTTATACAAAATGGCTACAGTACATTTGGAATCACTGTCTATCACAGATATTTAATGTATTTTTTCAATTAAGAATACAACCTCGTTTTCTTTTATGCGTGTATTCCATTTGATTTTTATTATGAACATATCTAATTTGAACACGAGTATGATAACTTTTTTATAACAATCCTTTTAACATAGAAAATTAAAATCAAAACAAGTTTCTCACTCTTTATTTTTGACAATTGAAAGGAACAAATCTTTCCATCAAAAAAAAACTCAAAATTTTAGATTTTCGAAAAGAACACAAGATATTCGCAAAGAGAATATGCAGTACGTTTTCTCATTTTAGCTGGAAACAATAAAACAGGATAATTTAAAACGAAGAAAATATCACGTTTGATTAATTTTCAAACAAAAATTAAATAGATCACTCATTAAAGACTTTCAGAATCTATGGTTGCTTTTTGATTAAATTATTGCTGATGTCAATTTGTCTTGAACACCCCTCCCCTTGTCAAGAAATTTCAAACTTTTTTCAAATATCTCGCCCCATTTTGTTGATATTATTAATGGACGACCTGCTCTTTCCACGTTCTTATGTTTATCGATATTGCACTTTTATTTCATTAACGAAAATAGTGATGAATTTTCGTTAGTGTTATTTTCGTTATAGTTATAGTTACTGTATAGTTGATTATATTTTTTAGTTATGGTTATAGTAATCGAAAACGAAATCATTTTTGTTCGTGAACGAACATTGTCGTTATCATTAACGTTAACGAGAATCACACTGGACTAGATTCAGATTCAGATTCAGATTGTTTTATTGATCACCATATAACAAAATGCATTTCCAAACAGTCACATACAATGGCGCCAATAGGAAAACCCATAAAGAACATAAGATTCCGCTATAAGGGTCACCATAATTACACAAATCATCAATACATACAATAAATAATCATCAATTGGTGACAACGGTATACTAAACATGTTGAAATCAGTATGAATCTGTCACACGAATTGAAAAAAAAAACAACAGTGCCTGTGCAACATAAACACATAATGCAATCATTTGTGTGCATCCTAGAGATAGAGTTTCAGGTTTTTGTTTAAATTGATGTAAGCTTATAGTAGATAAACCAGTAAGTTCAATAGGCAAGGAATTCCAGAATATCGGGCCACAGACTTCGATGTTATGCTGCTCAACAGTAGTGTGCAGTGTGCACACTACGTTGATGGTACTTGTTAACCCTCGGGCTACCAAGGGGGGGGGTGGTTACCACCCCCCCTACGTTTTTCTGGAAAAACTTTTTTTTGCACATGGAATATAATTTTGACATTTTAGGTAGCTGTAGGGGGTCCATTTGCGCAAATTTTGAGGTAAAAGTCATGATGATATCCCACGCCATAAAAAAGTTATACCCGATATAGCCTAGGTACCACTTATGAAATCAGGAATTTCTCTCGTCAGCTGTTAGCTGTTGTCGACTATAAAGGTATTCATTATTCTTTCTGGAAGAGAAACAACTATGCCATTCTTTAGAGGGAATTTAGGGTTATATTTACTTGCTTAGTTATTTGTCTTTTGATAACCGGAAGTGATCATAATGAATAATAATACGCTTTTTCAGTGTGAAAATCACTGATGCAATATCACAACGTAAACCGATATGGTTGGGTATGGGGAAGGGCTATAAACAGTTGAAGCAGAATACTAACAGAGTAAAGTAGTGCTGTGAAGTGTTCAAGAAGCCGGTTTGCAGGAAGCATTCGCACAAAACAATGAAAGTAACTTGCAACAACTGCAAGGACCACTGACGTATTTGACTGCCGGGAAAAATTACATAATTTCTTGTTTCATGTTGATATAGCTGCACACCTTTAGGTTTTGCCTGTAACTAAAACAGACTTTGGAATAGTTTGTATTGTTGAAAATTAAGCCTCATTATATTTATTATATTTAGAATATTCTTGGATACATAGTTCATTTTCAAAACCCACATCATTTATATATTTTTGTCCAGGTATTTATGTAACAATCGTAATTGTCTATGGGCATATATATATACACACACATATACCGGTAATAATGTGTGTGTGCATATATATATATATATATATATATATATATATATATATATATATATATATATATATATATATATATATGTATATAAGTCTTGCGTGTCGATGTAGGGCCTTACGTCATAATATTAATTGATCAATAGTACAAATTGTGTGCGATAATATCAGATATCGTTAAATGGACCGGTGCCTTTGTTAAAAACTATATAATTTCGAGATGCATTCATATATTTTACAACTAAATATACCATTCTTTTCAGAAATGAATGCTGAATCAAATGCTGTATTACATGATATGATATCTTAAACCAAACACGAAATTCCGGGGGGGGGGTGGTAACCACCCCCCCCTTGGTAGCCGATGTCGCAAAAAAACCTTGGTAGCCTGAGGGTTAAGCGATCGCGTGTAATGCTCATGTACGTCAGAATTTTTACAAAAACACTTATTAACCCTCGGGCTACCAAGGGGGTGGTTACCACCCCTACGTTTGTCTGGAAAAAAATGTTTAGCACATGGAATATAATTTTGACGTTTTAGGTAGCCGTAGGGGGTCCATTTGCACACATTTTGAGGTAAAAGTCGTGATGATATCCCACGCCATAAAAAAGTTATACCCGATATAGCCTAGGTACCCTGTTCTCGAAAGCAGGAATGTCTCGTCAGCTGTTAGCAGTTTGTCGACTATAAAGGTATTCATTATTCTTTCTGGAAGAGAAACAACAATGCCATTCTTTACAGGGAATGTAGGGCTATATTTGCTTGCTTAGTTATTTGTCTTTGAAAACCGGAAGTGATCATAATAAATAATAATACGCTTTTTCAGTGTGAAAATCACTGATGCAACATCACAACGTAAACCGATATGGTTGGGTATGGGGGAAGGGCTATAAACAGTCGAAGCAGAATGCTAACAAAGTAAAGCAGTGCTGTGAAGTGTTCAAGAAGCCGGTTTGCAGGAAGCATTCGCACAAAACCATGGAAGTAACATGCAATAACTGCAAGGACCACTGACGTATTTTACTGCCGGGAACAATAACCTAATTTCTTGTTTCATGTTGACATATAGTAGCATGCCTTTAGATTTTGCCTGAAACTAAAACAGACTTTGGAATAGTCTTTATTGCTGAAAATTAAGCCTCATTATATTTAGAATATTCTTGGGTACACAGTTCATTTTCAAAACCCACATCATTTATATTTTTATCGAAAAAGTACAAGCTGTGCGGGATAATATCAGATATCGTTAAATGGACCGGTGCCTTTGCTAAAAAGTATATAATTTCGAGATGCATTCGTATATTTTACAACTAAATATACCATTCTTGTCAGAAATGAATGCTGAATCAAGTGCTGTATTGCATGTTATGATATTTGAAACCAAACGCGAAATTCCACCCCCCTTGGTAGCCGATGTCGCAAAAAAACCTTGGTAACCTGAGTGTTAAAATTCACAGGCAGTAGATTCGATAGAAGTCTGAACATGAATAATCCCGTGGCCGGACAAAATGTCCCCGGATAAAATGTCCCGGACAAAATATCCCGGACAAAATGTCCCTGGACAAAATGTCCACAGACAAAATGTCCCCAGACAAAATGTCCCCGGACAAAATGTCCTCGGACAAAATGTCCCCGGACAAAATGTCTCTGGATAAGATGTCCCAATTCGTAAAGTCCCCAGATGATTTGTACCAGCAGAGAATGATTCTACCCTAGATGCGCAGGACCGACTGCTCCAAATATATGGGAGCGGGTCATTTTTCGAAGATGAATATCGATGAATACATATCTTTAATACGTCATTCTTTGACAGATCAAAATTTAGCAGGAGTTCTCTTGTCATATTGTTTAACATGCTTAGCGAAAATCTTTGGTAACAAAACAGTGAAATGATAGCATGTCTTCAGACTAGAGTGCTATCCACACAACGTTTATATTTCGCACACTTGCTCGTTAAACAAAACATACAAGTCAATAGGCCTACGTTGTACATGTATAAACTGAAATAAGTTATCTACCGTAATTAATTAGTCAGAAATGTTCTAAAAAATTGGAACTGTAAAAACAAAACTTCACCAAAGCGACCAAGCAGTAAAATTTTAATTTATATATTTAATTAATATAGACTAGAGTGCAATTCGCACAACGTTTATGCTATGTTGTTGAGGTATTGCATGGGATCCCGATTCCCATGGTCACTGACCTTGGTGAAGAGTGCTGTGTGGATATGTTGGTATTTCTTCTTACGTTGTGCCGGTGTCGCGTGACAGACTATCCGTCCTAAAACTATCCGGGTGATGAATAAATTTATCCCCTGGATGGAATATACCGGTATAGAGTAGGCCTATCCGGGGGATAAACCATTTCTTTCCCCCATCGTGTAAAATCATCCCCGGGGTAGAACAATTGACAGGTAGGCCTATAAGGTATAATTGAAATTGCGTATAACTGATGAATCTATGTTGTAATCAAAATTCAAAACCAGAAATACGTGAAGCAAGTGACTCATACGTGTTCTACATAACACATAATATAACACAATCCTTTATTGGAACCAAGAATATGAACACTGCGTCAATGAGACAATAACCAATAAGAAATACAAGTTGGCTACAAAGGTAGGTCCAGACGGGAAAAAATCCCGCTAGTAGGGACACCTACTTACGTCTATAATTAAAACGGCGAAATGAACTTGCAAGGCTAAGTAACATAAAGTTTGATAATACTGAGCGTGTAACTTTGATAACTGAACTAAGGACCGCCACAACCAGAGGCGGTAAAGAAGGAAAAAAGAACAGAAAGTCCCAGCTCACTGAGATGAGACTGGGTGATAAGATAAAGAACATTAAGTGGCACTTAACTAGCAGTTAACCGGTGTGTGGCTAACAGTCATGTAGTAAAGTCATAGTCTATAAGGTACTGGCGCAGCAAGCTTTTGAACTCGGAGAGGGACCCAGTCTGTTGTAGTGAGGGAGGGAGAGCATTCCATACCTGTGGCCCAGAGACATTAACAGAGAATCTTCGTGAATTGGTGTGAGCATAAGAAGTACGATACTTGCTTGAGTTCCAAGTGTTGTGGGAATGGATGTCAGTGCCCATACGAAAAAGGGTCTTAAATGGGTAGGAGGTTCCGAGAAAATTTGTACATGAAGACACCAATCTGGGAGTTTTGTTATTTGTTTAATTTTTAATAGCCTATAGCTGGAAAAGATGGGTCCTGTGTGAGAGCCCCAGGGATAGCTGCCAATGAATCGTACTGGTCTTTTCTGTAAGATGACCAATTTTTGGAGCTTAGAGTTGTAAGTAGATGTCCATACGATGCTGCAATAAGACAAATAGGGGTAGATTAGGGAGTAATATAGTTGAATACGTACAGGGGGTGGAAGTTTATTAGATGCACGATTAATTACACCTATATTTTTCGCAACTTTTGTAGAGATACATTTGATGTGCTGGTCCCAGGTTAGGTGTTGATCGACTATGGCCCTAAGAACTTAGTACAGTTAACCTGAGTTATAGGAATATTATTTACTGATAGCCTTAGGGAGTTATCGGGTGGCCCCACCTTTCTGTGTGACTTAAAAGGATGAGGGCGGTCTTATCTATATATAAGGATAATTTATTCGATAGGAACCATGCGGCTACTCGTTTAAGTTCATTGTTTATAGATAGTACAAGATTTGTGTAAGATTTATCAGAGTGAAAAACGATTGTGCCGTCAGCAAATAAGATGAAGGATAAGACTGATGAGGCATTAGGTAAGTCGTTGATATAAAGTAGGAAGAGTATAGAGGGCCTTAGTTAGAACCCTGGGGAACTCTAAATGTTACAGCTTTTGCGCCATTACAAGATACTTATTGAAGTCGGTTTTCTAGGTAGCTTGCAAACCATGCTGAGTTCCTCTTATTCCATAGTTAGATAAATTTGTGGAGAAGGATGTCATGATTTACCGTATCAAAGGCTTTTGCGAGGTCCAAGAAGATTCCTAAAGAATACGCATTATTTTCAAAAGAATCAGATATATTGTCGAACATATTTATAAGAGCTGTCCCGCCTGGAAGCCACGCTAAGAAAGGAAAGATAATATGAGATTTTTGTATATAATTAGTAAGCCTATTTGTCATTATTTTTTTAAGAATTTAGCGAAGTAGTGAAGGATCGAAACGGGCCTATAGTTAGCGACTTCAATCCTATTGCCTTTTTTATAGATCGGAACAACTTTAGCTGTTTTAATTACCTGTGGCACCACACCCGCGTTTAGGGAGCAGTTAGTGATCTCTGCTAAAGGAGAGGCTATTAAAAGCAAGCTGGTGGCGGCTATAGTGGGGTCAATGCCATCAGTTCCTCTGCAATGGGTTGTACGAGCGGAGAACCCTATCAAGGTGCCCAATAAGCTTAAGAGGCAGGCCTACAAGTACCGCACTGCAGTGATCAAGTCTACTAGTGTCGAAGGCATACACAAGAGCCACCGTAGCATTGTGAGAGAGAGAACGTGAGACAACTCGGAGTTGGCGTAACTGATAGTAGCAACTACGAGTGCCCAAATTAATATGCTGTGAGAAATTCAGCTCTTGGTCCAAAATTACTCCAAGGTCTCGAACTGTGAGAGAGAATGAGATATGAGGTAAAGTCACCGCTAATAGACGCAGGTCAATGGACGCCAATTGCCTGCGGGTACCGATCCAGATAAACTGGGTCTTAGATTGATTCAAAATCAAGCGATTTGAAGCCATCCATGATGAGAGAGAGTCAATCGCATGGGACATCAGCGATGTAGAAGACACTGCGTCGGTGGCGAGGCAGTGAACATAGGCCTGCACGTCATCAGCCTAGAGCTGGTGCAGGAGGCCATTTACGGACAGCAAGGAACTAATACCAGCTGTGTAAATAATGTACAGTAAAGGGCCCAACACTGAGCCCTGTGGCACACCAAAAGGGGCAGGGACCCAACGGGACCTAGAGGCGCCAACAACCACACTGTTTGTGCGCTCAGACAGAAAGGAGCGAAGCCATTCTAAACGAGCACCGGCCAACCCAAAAGAAGTAGAGATGCGTTGGAGCAAGATAGGATGATCTACAGAGTCGAAAGCAGCACTAACGTCGAAAAGAGCCAAGAGAGTGATCTGACCACAGTCAAAGGCACCATAGATATCAGATAGTAGACGGACCAGGAGTGCTGGGAGGGAAGCAGCTCATGCATGTGTAAATATGCAATTAATTGGTTAGCGACTATGCGCTCTAATATTTTAGATAAAAATGTAACATTGGCAATTGGTCGGTAGATGGCTGGATCATCTGGATCCAGACATTCTCGCTTCAACGCTGGAAGCAGAATTGACCGCTTTTGAGAGGACGGAAGATGAGTTTCCTGGATCGACCGGTTGCATAGTGTAGTGAAGAACGGCAGGGAGTCATCAAGAGTTCTTGTACGAGAAATGTGGGAACAGGGTCCAGCTCACACGTTTTTGGCGCAGAGCTTAGGGTGAGCCGACGTAATTCTAATCCAGTGACCTCATTTAAGACGGTAAGACGGTGATCGGTGACAGAGTATTCTGGTGGAGAAGAAGCTGAAGTAGCGTCGCGTATGGTTGAAACCTTGGTTGTATGCCGCTCCGGGAATGCGTCTGCAGTAAACGGCGGCGGAGACTGGGACTGCCGGCTGGCCGATCGTCGACCGAGGAGGCTGTTGAAAGTAGACCATAGTTTCTTAGGTTCCGTCGACTGGCGAGTAATGATAGCTTCCCAGTACTCACGCTCCCTGTCCGGCGTATTTACAAACCCCTTCATTGTACAACGCATGTGGGAAATCCTCTGCTCCCATTGGCTGACCTCAAGGTGCTCATAAATATTCATGAACAGTAAATGCGGTCAGTCGATTATTAGTAAGTAAGCTGGTAACGCCTTTCCAATAGCACGCAAAGCTCTTCAACTAGATTAGTGTAATGAAAACATACGAATTACGCAAGCATAGGACTATTTTGGTTTTGAAAAGTGCGCTCGTCTTATGGCTTAAATTCATTAGGGAAGCAGAGAGTACGCACGATAATGAATTCCTTTTCATTTATCGGCTGAATTGTCCAGTGTTTTGTAGTAGTCACAGTTTTCGTGAGCCTTCTATGCTGCTATCACAGTCATTATTCAGCATGCCTGTGAAATTAGCATTTCAGCCAAAAAGATCGCATGGCTTAACGGAATTCGTTAGTCCTAATAATTCGAGTATTGGCTGCTTGAGCCTGTTTCATACGGTTCCACGACAAATGGTTCACCAACAAAAGGTTCATGGACAAATGGTTCACAATCTTCCAGCTTCTAGTTTGCGCTATATTTTCATCATCGCTCATCCAGTTTCTAGTTGGAGCTATATTTTCATCGCTCATCTAGCTTCTACTTTGTGTTTTTTTACATTGGACTACGAAAAAGCATGTTTAGCTCCATTTTCATCAAACTAAAAGCTGGATGAGCTATGAAAATATAGCTAAAACTAGAAGCTGGATGAGCGATGATGAAAATATTGCTGAAACTAGAAGTTGGATTCTCGATGAAAATATAGCGGAAACTAGGAGCAGGAAGATCGTGAACCATTTGTCCGTGAACCATTTGTCGGTGAACTTTTGTCCGTGAACCATTTGTCATGACACCGTTTCATACTAACTCAGCAGACTGTTCTGTTCTCAGCCATCCTCGAAGCGAGGGTTGGCCGCTTCATGCACAATCCTTCTCCAGTGCTGTCTGTTCTCAACCTTTCTTAACAGTTGCTCAACTGAGAGTTCAGTCCATGTTCTGATGTTATCTATCCAGTTCATTCTTGGTCTTCCATGGGGATGAGAGCCTGGCACTGTGCCCTAGATGATCTCCTTCTCCAAACATCTGTCTTCTTTCCTCATGATGTATCCGTAGTATACCAGTTTCATTTTTTCACAGATATGAGATTTCTGTCTACACCAACAGTTTCAAGTACCCATTCATTGGTCTTTTTAGCAGTCCATGGTACTCGTAGGACAAGTCTCAGACACTTCATCTCGAAGGCATTTATCCTTGCCTCTTCAGTCTTCCTCAAAGTCCAACTCTCACATCCATAAGTAACAACTGGCCATACCAATGCCCTCAAGAGCCGTAACTTTGTGGTTTATTGTTACGTATACCATGATTTTGCCAAATCTTTTCGAGTCCAGTTGCAATGCTGTAACCCTTTGCCAGACGCAGTCGGATCTCCTTTTCACAGTCACCATTCTTAGTACTTAATGAACCAAGGTAAGCATATTTGTCAACCTGCTCCAGGAAGCTGTTATTAATGCTGTTAAGGCAAATTGTTTTCTCAATAAGTCACCATAGACTAAGTGAGTATTAAACAACTGGAAAAACACAAGAAAAGGGTTGAATCTTATTTAATATTCATTGCCATCACACAGCAAATACAGGAGACCATAGTGCATAAGCAGCTAGTACAACAAAATGGTAAAATGTCTTCAAAGATTTGGAGCCGAACATCAAACGCAACACATAGCTAAACAACAGCAGTTCGGAAACAGGAATAGCTGCAAATGAACAGCAGGCTAATACTAATACCAGATAAAGTCAGGTCTGACATCATTCTTAGGTGATCTGTTCCACAAAAAAGTCTCAAGAAATATTACCATCTGAAATCAAGTCAGGTTGAGTTGTATCTCTTAAATAGCTATTTCAGAACTACACACAGGTAAGTAAAAGGTATTCCTTTAAGTCTTTTAGCCTACCCTACCTCAAACAATAAGTCAGCAGAATGATCATAGGTAGCCATCACAATAATCTTCAAGCGATAACTTATTTGGCTCAAACTTATTCAAGGAATTTTTTGTCTGAGGTTCCAGCAACAAATAAGTCTTGTTTATCTTCAGTTAGCAAACAAGGAATAGCTGCAATTGAACATTGGAAAACAGGCCTACAGCTTACATTAAATTGCAACCAAAAACCCTCATTACAGATGACACAGCAAAGTTCGTTTCATTTTAGTGTCCCACGCCATGAGACTTGGAGTGTGGAACGTTGCGCTTGACGTTTGTCACGAGGAGTCGAGCTCTCTTGCGAGGACGCTGGACACCTGCTCCAGCATGTAATGGCGGTCGGCCTGATGCAACTCGCATCGAACCACGAGTCAACCCCACTCTTCTTCTCGCAATAGACGTTGGCTGCACTTTAATAATTCCACCTCTTCGAGCTCGCATGGCAGAGCGACACTGGTACGCAGCTTGTAGGAGGTCCTCTTCAGTTTTGATGCCCTGAAGGCTCGTTAATAGAGCAGAGACTGCCGAAGATGAGTATGATGTTATAAGCAGTGCGATCGTTGACAGTTCCTGCTGTGCACTCTCTTTAACAGTCGTCACATCGACAGTGTCACCTATGGTGCTGACATCTTCCGGTGTTATAGGATTCTCACTCAGACTAGACGCAGCGACATTACTGGCGGGTGGCTGGAACGTCGACTCGTCTGGTTGCAGCGTACAAGTGTCGCGAAAACTGGCGAAATAATCCATCTTAGGGCATTTGTCTCCGAGTGCCAGCTGAGCCAAGGATTGACGGTCCAGTGCTGTAACAGCAGGAGCATTAGGAAAGGGCACGTTGAATCTTTCGTGTACCAGTGCTTGGTGTTTACAAAACACACCATTCATGCCACTCCTGCATGCACATAGGCCAAATTCAGCATCGACAGAATACATAATGCTCGTGTTTCGCTGACTTGGGACATGATAGCGAAACTGGTCAATGATGGTAACGCTATCGGAGTCAACATCTCTCATTTTCTCGCACAACTGTGAGTATTTCAATTTCGGGTTAGCACGGCGACCGTGTGCAAAGGTAAGCAGCCTCTTCACGAAATAGTTCTGCAAAACTGTGCTGCAGAAGTCAACCAATGCCACAACATTGAAAGCCTTGGTGCGGCTAAGGATGATATCTTTTAATATGCGCATTGTGGCTTCTGAGAAATTGTTTGTATTGCTGCCGCGGGTCAGCACGTCCTCTCGCCGTATTGACAGCCATTCATCTCCTCGCTGAAGGAACTTTTGCACCCGTTGTCTGTAGCGATCATTAGGGCGCGATGAGTCGGAATATTGGTCATTTAATTCATCCTGAGCTGCCTCTAGGTCTTCGTTTGAGGTAGCGTACATGATCTGTTACAGCAAGGGAAACAAGAAACTTAACAACAAACTTAACAGGTTCCCAATAGTTATGTAATGTATCTGGGTCCCTTATTTGGATATTCTAACTTAGGGACAGGTATTAATCGTATACCCAGTTACTTTGGTTATTCTTAGCTGAGAGCCCACCATTAATATTCATAAATCCATTCTATTTATATAGACAAGTAAGAAAATACTGTTCATGAATTTAAATATGTAATAAAGTCACAGGTTAAATGAGTGTCAGTTCACACAGACTAAATATCAAGCAATGAACTTCTATTTATAGAGTCTAATCCTATCCTACTTAAAACCAGCACATTAATAACTGATCATTAAATTATTATGTGATACTAAGTACCCTCCCACGTTGAGGATGCATCTTCTCTGTTTGATGAAATGTTCAGCTCAAGAAAGTTCGGTTTTGCTCTTCAGTTGAAGTTAACTCAATGATTAGACGTTGCTCATGTTCTTCCGATGGTCATTTTGTGTATGGAGTCGACGATCTGTCGTCTTCTGTAGAATCTCGCTCAAAGTTCACCAAAACTGATAAAAGCTCGAACAACACTTGTTCTTGTCAAATCGAATCAGTCTATGCAAAGTTCCGTTTGATAGTTCGCAACGATGAACCGCTACTGAATCTGACCAGTTCTACACCGTTTTCATGCTCCAGATCGGCAAATCGATTCGCATCATTCGATTATATTTTCGCTGATAAGCAATCATCACATTTCGAACATCGTCCGAATAGTGCTCCCTATTCGACACAACAAACTGAATCGGTTTCTTCAGCGTTTTCTCCTCCTAGTACACCCAATTCAGGAGTCTACCGCCACTGCCCTTCAGCCATCGACCATTAGCGACTAGACCGGCATCACGACTTCTCCTTCTTCGGTTCACAGGCGCTCACGGTGCATGTCCATCAGACAATCGCTGCAACTGACCGGTAAATATCAAGTCGACCAATCACGTCTTGCCAACTTGAAGGTAACTTCTTTAAACCTCCAAAAAACCCGTAAATCTATGTTAACTTTTATATCTTATAGTGCTGGACATAAGTGCAGGTTACTCAATTAACTGGCTGTTTATTATAACTCCCTCTAATCACACACCTATCACACTCAACACACATCATGCCTAGCTATTAGGTAAGTGTATATTGTGTGCAAAAAGGTTCATGTTACAAGTTATCACTTGCACACTATTTGTCTTGTTAACCAATACATTGACAACCCAGAAACTAACCTTTTGGAAGGCTTTCATGAGACCCTGGCGTTCATCATCAGGAATGTTGTTGACTTTGGCCGTCAACCAACGCCACTCAGCTTGAGCTACGTGAAAGTGACACAGAAGCTGCCTTGTCGATGGCCAGACTGCGTGTAATGCCGTTTTCATGGCTGCTGAATCATCGGTCATAACAGCCAGTGGTGACTGAAAATTACAGCAAACTAACATTTCTCATTGTTCATGTACAACGAACATGTTGCAGTTGTTCTTGATTTAATGACTTCATATGTTAGCCGATAACAGCATACTCAGAGATCATTCACTCAGAATTCACAAAAAACATCTATGTTGCACATGAAGAGATCACAAAGCTGACTTTTGATCAGTCTCAGGATAGGTGTTACTAATAAAGCAGCTTTAAGCTGTGAAAAGTAGCCAGTGTAATTTGAAGACATGAAGTCTGTAAATGGAGACCAAAAAACATTGTGAGCAGCTGCATGCAGAATTGATTGTACTGAGATCTGGGAGGACTACACTAAAGAATTTAAGTTTTTGTCATGTTAAGACATAGTCAGTTTTGAGACATCCCATTCATTAATTGCAGATGTAGATTGTAGACTTACAAATTATGACAACAGTTCATCAGTTTCAAGATTAAAATAGACAAGAAGATTTTGATATGGGAATTTGTGTAGAGGTGACATATGGTCATTCTTGAGAACATAGTACAGATCTTAAGGCAGTTGTTTGTGAGGTAGGTTAAGGTAATTATTGGTCAGCTAAGGTATCATAATAGTGAAGATCTTGGGAAAGGACAAGTTCAATGTAACGCAGATGAATGCTAAGTATTTATGTAGCTTGGGAACACTTACGTATGTACTTGCAAGCATATATTAGAATATTTATATAGCACCTTTCAAGAAGCTCTCAAAGGTGTGGTCACTGCTCTGTAGCCCAGTAAAGCTCCTGGTACAACACAAGTAATGAGTAAAGCACAAGTAAAGCAGGATGAATAATACCATGTGCTAACCTCATGGCCGTTGAAGCACTTCGGGTAGTGCCGACGAAGCAGTGTAAATGCCATGCAATAGCTTTCCGAAGACTGTCCCTCATGTAGCAGGATGGCGACTGGTAGTGCACCAGCTTTGGAAGACACCAAGACTGTTGTAACAGTCGAGGACGTGGCATCACAACTGCTGCTTGAGTCGATAAACACCAGCTCGTCAGCAACCGACAATGAATGCGTCCTCTTCATCACCTCCTTCACAAGAAGAACACACCATGGCTTCTCTCTTGAGATGGAAATACTTGTCCCTACAAAATATCAGAGTAATAGATCAAAGTGTCATCAATAGTTTCATCAATGGTGCAACTTCAAATACTTATGGGCTAGTGTGGCGACAATATTCAGATGTGGAGGACATTGTTTCGCTTTCAATCAGCGCGCATATGGAATTATAAATTGAACATGAATCAGTGTTTAACGAGATGAAACATTTCCCTCACATGTTGCTGCTATTTCTTATTCAACATAATCTGCTGATCTCCTTCCAAACCTTATTGTTTCTTGTAATATTTAACAGCCTTCTTGTGTTGATACCCTGTTAAACAGCCATTCAATGCATCAATCAATCCACACCTGAAGCCCGAGGTGGTAATGTCAAATGTATTCAGTATTTTCTAAGTGAAACAAACTTCAACTTCAACAGAGACTCACCCGAATTACGGTAGTAGTCGAGTTTCTCGGCCAACTTAACAAGTGGATCAATCGGTGACCCGAAGTTGTCGTGACGCCAGATACTATGTAGATAATACACGCTTCTTGACGTTGGATTCACTGCTGCATTAGCTAACTCATGGACTCCATTTTCTTCACACTAAGAAAAAATAAATAGATAAATACACATTTAATTTCTGTATTGACTGAAGTTGATGGACTCAATTAGTCTACCATTCACTTAATCACATAATTACCACTCCACACCAGCCACATGTACACAGTAATCATTCTAACAGCACATGCTGATTGAAGCAGGGGTTTTCTTGTTCACATTTGACTAGTGTAACTAGTATAACCACTAAAGCCAGTGACTTAATCATTATCATAAGATAAAATAAGATAATCTGTCAAAGTGTGTTTAATATTCCATCAGATATGATTGCAGGTAACTCGTTACAATCTACATTGTGTTTCATATTAACCATGGTGTGAGATGTGACACTATAAGTAATACCTTGAATACATTTTTTAAAACAAAAAGCCTGTTAACACTTGCCAATAATGCATCATTCAGAAATGATACAAGTGATGGACAGCAAGTTTACACTACCAAGCATGTTAAATATGTATTTTATTATTAGACAGTTTCCATTCTATATTGTGGACATCTGTTTGGAAATCGTTACCTACCGAGTACTGATCTTACCAGTATGCCTGTAAAGAATAACAGAACAGTGCTTCTACTAGTTAACAGCTTATAACATATAACCAATTGTACGTCCATGTTGTTGTCTATCAATGCAAATGTATCTATCGTATGTTTCAATTGAAGGGGAAGGTATGAGGGGGACAATGGTTCTATTGCTAACCACCATTTCCTAATAACCCACTCATACAGTTTGGTGATATCTATTCTGGCACAATACAGCCACAATACCTTCAAAGCAGCAGATAAACATACAGAAAGAAAAAAACAGCTCAAGATACCAGCAGTTTGCTTTCATGCAATGACATTGCCGCTGCAGGTGATAGACCATCATTGAAGTAGTCCATGAAACGGTCACGCGTCTCATCCGACACACGTAGCAAGCGAAGAGCATCAGCACATCGTGTTTGATGATTGTGCTCCAAGCAGAATGTAATCGTAGCTGGCAGTGGTGGATCCTGCAACACACATGGCAATGTACACGAACGCCTCACACTGCACACACATTCAACCTAAGCTTATAATTTAGTCATACGCCAGCTATTACGTTTCAAAAATATTTCAGCAAGTTCATGACATGCTCAGAATTCCACCAGCAAGCCACTACCAAGTCGGCGTTCAACTAAAATGGAACTGCATTGACACATGTTGTCGAGGACAGAAATATGAACTGCTTCATTTCTGCACAACAACCGCAAGTAATGTAGACATAGTGATATCACTGATATAGGGTCGTTTTGTGTTATCACAAATGCTGACATTTCACTTACCCCGTACTTTATTTCAGTGCCGATATCTTAACAAGTAATCATTACTGAAAACTATACACTAACTTGTTTGAGAAAAGAATCATGTCGCCGAGTGTTTCTATTGACATGTTTGATTTTGACACTGATTGATGCTTTACAACCAGTAGACCGACTAGAATAAAGACCATCTCCTGACACCGATTTATTGAGCGTACTGTGCTGACACACCAGATCTTGACCAAATGCATATCTGCACGACAAAGCACATTCTTAGCATTAACTGCAGTCTTCATAAATTGACAGTGCTGAACAATACATGTCGATTTTATTACTGTTACTATTATTCTGAGATTTATTTAGCTACATATCTGGCCCTCCTTTGCACTGACTAAATGTTGAACACAACAATAGATTTGAAACATTGGATGCTTCAACATTCCCTCATTTAATAACATACATAGTCAAACATTTAGAAAATTCTCAATGTTCACTGACTACATTATAGTTTTGATGTAAATAAGAATCGTTTATCTTTGGTCAGTAGCTATGTAGCAACAGTGACATCTTCCACTCCGTGTCTCTTTGTAACTGTCAATCAATCTAGTAATGTCATGCTATCAATACATATTTCCGAGTGCACTTGGTCAATGAAGTGTACATAATTCTTACATACTTTACAGTTCTACCACTCACCGAACAACGTTGTTGCGTGTTCGCTTCACAATAAACTTCTGACATGCAGAACTTTCGAACATTTGAACCCAGTCATACCACTCCTGTGATGACGACAAATTGCAGCGAATTGATGTGTTACAACCATCGTCCTTGCTGTTTGCATAAGCGTAACCTTGCGGCAACGTAATTTCGTCATCTCCCATCTTTTATGCATTAAAAACTGTCTTTGGCGATAATATTTAAATTATTTAGCGAATCGAATGAGAAGGCAACAATTATGAAAAAAGTTAGCGACCCAATTTTACCCAATACCAAGGCGGTATTACGGCCCAATAGGACTCCGTATTATGACCCAATTCCAGCGAATAGGAACGCGGTATTAGACTGGTGCGTCACACGATGCAGGGCTTTGTAAATACGCGTCCCGGTAGGTAGAGTGCATCCTCCGGACGAAGTGAATCCAAGCAGCCTGATCTTGTGGAGAGCGCGTTCGCCTATAGATCCTCTCCAACCGCCTGGCTTGTCAATTGGTGGATCCCGATCGCCCAATTTTATAATAGTACGAATAAGGCTCCAAGTTTTATAAGTTGCTACTATGCTTAGTAAATTCGACCAAATAGTAGCTTTTCAGCGTTATTTCTTGTGGTTTTGAAGATATTTCTGAAGGTGGCAAATAGTTGCAAATCAGTTAACTGTTTATCTTAATACAAATGGTTTACTCCCTCCCCTTGAGTCAGGTGTTCGAAAAAACCATTCAACCGAGACCCTAATGGTTCGCCTCCTGTCTGATTATATGGTGCCATAGCTAGTGATCAGGTTACTCTTTTGGCCCTTTTTGACGCTAGCTCTGCATTTGACTCAGTTGACTACACCATCCTTCTCCAGTGTCTTTCGTTTTCATTTGGAGTCTTGGCAAACCATTTAAATTAGACTGGCTCTGCTCTTTTCTTACCGGTCGCTCTAACTGTGTCTTGATTTGCTGTTCTAGATCCTTCTGGGTTCCTGCTCTGCTTGGTGTTTCCCAGGGGTCTGTGCTTGGCCCATTGCTCTACATTCTGTTCACTTCTGATATCATTTATTTGTTGTGGTCTTGTGGACTACTGCATCACCTCTATGCTGATGACATACAAGCACACATCCATTGCCGTCCTACAGAGGCAGCTGCTTCTGTCGGCCTGATGTTCCATGCCATTAACACCCTTTCTGGATGAATGGCTTCTAATCGGTTTCTGCGGAACCCATCTAAAACTCAATTTATTTGGCTTGGTGGTCGCAGACAGCTGGCAAAGGTTGACCTGCACTTGTTAGCAGAGGCCTTCCCCATGTCTCCTTTTCGCTCACTATCCGGGATCTGGGGGTGACAACTGACCAAGAGCTTACTTTTTCTCAGCATGTTTACTTGGTAACCCGGAGTTGCTACTATCAGCTCCGGCCGTTGTGTGTTGTAATGCGGTCCCTTTCTTATGACGCGGCGGTAATCCTTGTTCACGCTTTTATCTACAGTAGAGTTGACTATTGCTGCTCTGTTCTCACTGGATATCCATTGTAGTGGAGGAATTATAAGAAATTCGACTCAACTAATTAGCAGGAAGTAGAGACTTGGCACAGTTGTTAAGTAAGCCATACTGATGAAAATATCAAAAGTCCCCATAAATCCAGGCTGTGGAAAAGCCGCCATCTTGGAAAATGGCGGCCTAAATACGGATTTTCGACAATAACTTCAGAACCGTCACAGCTACTAAAATATACAAAAGAGCATAAATGCTCTTCATTAAAAGGGGAACATTTCTTGTATGTAACGTTTCTTTGTAGGATTAAAAATAAAAAAGTTACATAGTATTAAATAAATATAATTCTGCATTTCAGTGCAACATACAAAGTGCAAATAGGTTTTATGACTTTTTAGCAGAAAAGCATTACTCAACTCAACAAATTAGCAGGAAGTGGAGACTTGGCACAGTTGTTAAGTAAGGCCTACTGCAGACAAAAATATCAAATGTCCCCTTAAATCCAAGCCGCCATCTTGGAAAATGGCGGCCTAAATACCATTTTACGGTAATAACTCCAGAACCATCACAGCTACTAAAGCATACCAAAGAGCAAAAATAATCTTCAGAATCTGCTTTTGTGTTTTCAGATAAATTATGATTCACAATGAAATGCTCAATATGTGTAGCAGAAATTGATGAGGGAGGCGAGGTATTCGTGGAAATGGGACTTTAAGACTGTCATTCAAGCGAGCAAAGATAGAGGGGATGATAAATACAAGGTATTTGAAGGACTAGAAAGAGTACCATTGCACAAAACATGTCGGAGAAACTAAACAAAGAAGAACAGCTGTGGCAGCAAGTGGAAAACTATCACAGCCATCAACTTCTCTTACATGTCCACTGCTTAGGTCAGAAACTAAGAGAATCGACCTTCGAGAGGACTGTTTAATCTGCGGAGAGAAAGCATGTTTCTCTGAAGACTTCCCCAAAAAAATGTCCCACAGTGCATAATGTGGCTAACCTTCAGTTACGTTGAAAAAATTATTACAATTTGTGAACAACGCAGTGATGAGTGGGGACTGGGGACATGAAGTTTACTTTCGTGCTGCAAATGCCATTGATCTAGTAGCAGTAGGTCGACTGTTATCATTTTGACTTCTACAGCAGATTTAAGCGCGTTCAACCGAAAGATTCAGCAGGCCGTCCAGAAGATTATGTTGCTTCATCAACTTTCAAAAAGATTTTGGAATATATTGACACTAACGATGAGTGCCAGTATAGTTTGAGTGAGCTGAAAGAAATTTTGGTCGAAGACCAAGTGTCTGGCACTCTTTTTCTTCTAATGCTTCAAATATCTTATCATCCTATCTTTGCTTGCTTGAATTACAGTCTTAAGTCCTCTTTCCACGAATACCTCGTGTATACCTCATCGGTGTACTGACATAATCCCCCGGACGCCTGATTGCCCGCCTTCCACGCTACTCTTATATCTCGACGTTTACGTCCGAGCACTTACATTGGCTGCCGCTCACTGCGCGTATCCAGTTTAAAATCCTGTTCCTTACCTCTCGAACGTTCCAAGGTCATGCTCCTCGTTATCTCTATGATGTTATCTGTCGACCTCTTTCGGCTGCCTCTGGTCGTCCTCTCCGTTCTTTAGAGCGACATGACCTCTTGGTCTCTCGGACCCGGACTTCTATGGCTCAACACCGTGCCTATGCATCTGTTGGCCAATCCCTCTGGAGTGATCTTCCTTCCTTGACTCGTTCTCAGATCCTAACTGGGGCATTTCTGCTACTTCTCGCTGTCTTAAGACTTTTCTTTTCTCACGGAGTTCCTCGCACTGGGAGCGACTCTGATTAGGTTGTACTGCGACAGGCGTTTTATAAATTCGTAAATACAATACAATAAATACAATACAATAATCCCCGGACATAATCTTCCAGGCTAGCCAATTGAGGGGAATTTTGTCCGGGGGATTATGTCCTACCCGAAATCGGAGATTTTGTCCGGGGATTATGTTCGGGGATAATGTCCGGGGGACTATATGTCCGGGGATTACGTCCTTGACTCCTGGGGATTATGTCACATTTTGAGGATTTCATTGTGAATCATAATTTATCTGAAAACAAGCAAACACAAAAGCAGATTCTGAAGATTATTTTTGCTCTTTGGTATGCTTTAGTAGCTGTGATGGTTCTGGAGTTATTACCGTAAAACGGTATTTAGGCCGCCATTTTCGAAGATGGCGGCTTGGATTTAAGGGGACATTTGATATTTTTGTCTGCAGTAGGCCTTACTTAACAACTGTGCCAAGTCTCCAATTCCTGCTAATTTGTTGATTCGAGTAATGCTTTTCTGCTAAAAAGCCATAAAACCTATCTTCACTTCGTATATCACACTGAAATACAGAATTATTTTTTTAATCCTATGTAACTTTTTTATTTTTAATCCTACAAAAAAACGTTACATACAAGAAATGTTCCCCTTTTAATGAAGAGCATTTATGCTCTTTTGTATATTTTAGTAGCTGTGACGGTTCTGAAGTTATTGTCGAAAATCCGTATTTAGGCCGCCATTTTCCAAGATGGCGGCTTTTCCACAGCCTGGATTTATGGGGACTTTTGATATTTTCATCAGTATGGCTTACTTAACAACTGTGCCAAGTCTCTACTTCCTGCTAATTTGTTGAGTCAATTAATGTTTTTTCTGCTAAAAATCCTCTACTATTGGCTCTAATTGGGCGACTTGACCGGGTCCTTCGCTCTGCCGCTCAGCTCATTGCCCATATCCCAAAATGTGCACCAGTTTCAGCTTATATGCACAATGTCCTGTACTGGTTTCCTGCCTCGCAGCTCATCTCCTATAGGATTGCTTCTCTTGTTTGGCGGTCTCTCTCTGGTGAAGCTCCGTCTTACCTATCTGATCTCTGCTGTCCGCTCTCTGGCCTAATGTCCCGTCGAGTTCTGCGTTCTGCAACTGGAGGTGAGCTGTTGGTACCTCGGTCCCGCTCCTCAGTTTAACCTTTATCATCCCAGATACTGAAATTGTTATGCAATCACTTCTAAATTTAGTTATGATGCAGTTTACAACCTATATAAAGGCAATCGTTAACAAAAATAATTTATTTTCAGTTCATGTCAGAATTTTGCATATGTTCCCAAAGTGGAACGTTGGGTCACTTTGACTATCATAAGCACCATGCATTAGTAAAATTGTACCTTTTTCAAAATAATACATATATGAAATGTCCAAAAGTTATGATTCAAAAATATTAATATATCATTTAACTAAAACAGTTTCAGTAGAATTAGACACTGCCAAGTCGATTGTGCTCCTTGGTATGGTATGATTCAAAGCACAGTTCGTGGAGACGCTAGTCGTATTTTCGCACTTCTGCCTAGTGTTGCTGCGGCAGTAGCCGCATCTACCTTGTGTTGTGGACTCCGTGAAATGGTTCAGTAGATCATATCGGAGCAGCGCAAGCACCGGTGCTGTCCGACCGCTCAGTCGTTGACGCGGTACACCCTTCAGAAGGCCACAAACCACATCCCGTCGAAACACAGGTCTCGCACGTGTTCTCGTGTTCGCTGGGCTTCTGTCGACAGACCAGCCACAGCGCCATCAACGATCTTATTCACCGAAGTCTAAATACAGCGGGTACCCGGCGATCAAAGAGCCGTCGGGCATGACCAGGTCCAAAGAAAAGAGACTCTAATCCCTTGGAGTGGGAGACGCCCTCTGACATGGGACGCGACCGTGGTAGATACGGTGGCCGTATCATATCTCCCTGAGACAGCGGTCGCGGCCAGAGGGCCAGCGGAGACGGCGGCCACAAGGAAGCACACGAAATATTCAGAATCCCAGATGATGCAACTTCATGCTGATCGCCGTGGAGACACTGGGTCCCACTAATGAAAAAGTTTTCGCCTTCGTTTCTGAAATCGGCCTTCGGTTGACGTGAGCCCGCGAGACAGACTTCCTCTTCCAGAGCATGTCGATAACATTTCAGTGTTTCAATGCAGTCGCATAGCAGGGCACCATGTCGGGGCTGCCCGAAATCAAGAAACGGCAGGCCCATCCAAGCTGCACCTAACTATACGTCGTGATGATACCATAAAAAGATTTTATCACAATGATAATTATAACCAGGGCTGTTGTCGAGGGTATATGCGGGTAGACAACATGTACTCACCTCTAGAGACCATAATAGTCCTACTCACCTCTCAAAATATTTGTACAAACCTCTAATTTGTTTCGGAAAACTAACCGGTAGGTTAACATAATTAATAATAATAATAATAATAATAATAATAATAATAATAATAATAATAATAATAATAATATATAATAATAATAATAATAATAATAATATATAATAATAATAATAATAATAATAATAATAATAATAATAATAATAATAATAATAATAATAATAATAATAATAATAATAATAATAATTGTAATCAATGTAGCCTATTTGTGAAGTTACAAAGACAATTTTCTGTATCAACGCAAAATAATGGTATGTGTAAAGGACAGTGACCCAACGTTCCCAAAGTGGAACACATATGAAATCAGCTACGTTGCTCATGCATAAAGCAATATCACTGAAATATTTGACCATACACAGGCACAATAAACACAGTTCATTCAAAATTTACAATAAAAACAATTAATTGTCACGTGCTTGTAACATACAGTTATTTTCAATATTTAAAACCAAAAATGTCAATTTTTGTCCAATTTGCACCTAAATTATAATTATAATTTACCAAACCAGACTCGAAATCAAAGTAAATAAACACTCCTCAATCGTCGATCAAGCTAATGAATATTTATGAGATGACTTATAGTCTGTTTCACCGTCCCCCCAGATGTTCTAATAAGGTGTTCCACTTTGGGAACGTTGGGTCAAAAAAGGTTGCTCGTGCCTTCTCAGTGGCTGGCACATTCTTTGCGCCTATTTCCACGAGGAAATTCACCTGTTTTCTACCGTCTCCTTAAGTCCTCTATTTTTAACCGTGGCTGGTCTAGGAGCACCTCTGAGTAGTTTTCTGGAAGAGGAGCTATATAAATTATCAAAATGAATCCTTCTAGGACCGGTTGTCATGTTAGGCTATAGGTGCATGGTGTCTGTAGAGCGCCCTTGTAGCTGCATGGTCGCGTTACGGCGCTTTAGGAATTGTCCATGTTTTCATTATTAGGCCTATTAATATTATTTATCCACGTATTCCAACACTAAGTAGCGTTATGGTTTTGCCCATGACCACGACTGACATAGTTCTAAATTGAGTTAAATCGCACAGTTTGTAATTATGTTGCAGGGGAAACTTTTTTGACGAACGATAATTTCATGCGACTCATGGGGATACTTTTGCACGAGGGTGGGTAGTCCCTCCCGTTCATATTCATCCGGCCGGATACTGCATTCTGCTAAGGGGATATAACTGTATCTGATGCTCTATTTTGTGACACCGGCTGACCCAAAACCATTTGCCGTTGGAAGATTAACATGAAATGCTGCTGTATCTGATACTTTTGTCTGGGGACATTTTGTCCGGGGACATTTTGTCCGGGGACATTTTGTCCGGGGACATTTTGTCTGAGGACATTTTGTCCGGGGACATTTTGTCTGGGGACATTTTGTCTGTTGACATTTTGTCCAGGGACATCTTGTCCGGGACATTATGTCCGGGACATTTTGTCCAGGGACATCTTGTCCGGGACATTATGTCCGGGACATTTTGTCCGGGGACATTTAGTCCTAGTACCGAATAATCCAGCTTGCAACTTATTTATACATTCAAAAGGCAATATTCCCAAACTAACAAACAACGGTCGAGTTGTAGCTCTAAAGGGTAAATTATATGCAGTTCGAATGGCTCGCTTCTGCAGAGTTTTAAGAATAGTTAAGCTAGATATTACAGCGCGATATATAAGGGTATAAAATAATTATTAAAGAGTAGTACAACTTCAAGTTCACAAGAATATATCGCGGTAGAAGATGTCGAATACGAGAAATATACCAATATTTTTTATATCTTTTTAGATATGACATTTATATATTCACTCTGTGTTAAGTGTTCATCAACGTGAACACACAAAAATTTAATAAAAGATACCCTAGTTATATTTTGGTTATCAATATTGATATTTAGATTCCAAGTTGGATGCTTTTGTAACGTTCTATCCAGTTACTGACTTATTGCAGAGGAAGTGTAGCTCAAACTTTACTGTCAGAATTCTTGCTGTATGGAAAAGCCTCATCGCGTCAACTTTTTCATTAGCATTTCTAAATATGCCAATATTTCATCTCTCTGCATCTCTCACTTCTAAGCCTCCTCTGCACCTCTGCTTGCAACTCCTTATAATTATCGGCGTGGGCATTTTGTTTCGATTCCGTCCTCTCCTTACTCATTAGAAGGTTGTCGTCAGCAATCCATTCTTTCGGCCGATTTTGTGCATGCCCTAGTAGATATAATTGTAGGCTTCTCCGCCAAAGTCAAGGCCAAGGTCATCCAAGGTCACGATCAAGTTCAAGGTCAAGGTCAAAGGTCAGAGTAGGTGAATGGATGAATGAATGAATGTCCGACTTTCCAAGCTCGAACTTCATCATAGTGTCACGCGACTTGGCCAAGGCCAAGGTCAGGGCCAAGGTAATTCAACGTCAAGGTCAAAGGTCCGAGTAGGTGGATGGATGGATGAGGTATTATTTCATAATACGGCAGATTTATATCCGCCGCAGATTTATATCTGCCACAGCTGGAAAATGGGTCTTGTCATAGCTGGTGCAGTTATGAATAAGGGACCTATGTGGGAATGTTTATGTATGTATGTATCTTCGGTGTTCTGTTCGCATTATCCACCAAAAAAAATAAAAACACAAATAAGCACCGACTTAGTTGGATTCGAACCGACGGCCGTAGGGCTCTAAGGCATTAACCTACACCACTGCGCCATTGATGTAATTTGGCTGTGCAAGAATAGCACGCGTCATAAGAGTGTTTCACATCTTTAACAGAAAATTATTGCTATCGCAATATTTGATATATTTGATATAATAATATTATTATGTTTTCAACAGTTATCCTTAGACTGTTTATCGTGTTGTAATCTTCTAGCATTGCATTTGGTGATTTCTTTGACCGGTCAAATTCGTTTGACCTATTTTGTCGGGCAACGTAAGCTATCATTGGTCGGCAAAATAGGTCAAACGAACTTGACCGGTCAAAGAAATTACACATGCACAGCGAGGTCGCTCAAATTTGAAACTAGGTCAAACTTCTTGCCAAAGCGGTCGTTATGGCTGGATCGATGGCTGCGGATCATGGCTGCCAGCCGGGGATATGGGCCTTTGATATATGGTAATATGGTCCTTACATGGTAATATGGTCCTTACATGGTAATATGGGTCCTGTATGGGCAATATGGGTTCTATGTGGGCAATATGGACCTTACATGGAAATAGGGACCTTACATGGAAATATGGACCTAACATGGCAATATGGGTTCTATGTGGGCAATATGGGTTCTATGTGTGCAATATGAGTTCTATGTGGCAACATTGGTTCTATGTGGGCAATATGGGTTCTATGTGGGAATAAGGGACCTATGTGGAAATATTGAAATACTGGAAATACTGGTAGTAGTAGTAGTAGTATACTTGACCTCGACCTTGACGTTTGACCTTGAAAATGTCTTATTACGGTACCTAGCCCCGATTTATGTATCGTATACGTACAACTGTAGGACTTCTACTCCTACCACAGTGTGACTGGGGTTGCTTGTTACAGAAAGTCTGTAATACTGGTACGCAGTATTTGTTGAAAGATTAAAAAATGAAGGAGCAGCTTCGGTGTTTAATAATGCTTCCGTCGATCTTAATAATTGGGTAAACGTTGATCCATCGTTACTTCCGTTTAAAATCCAGTTTGTAATCTGGTATGTGCCTCTGTTGCGTCTTATCGCTTTCAGCGCAATTCTCCAAATTTTAACAGGCTCAGGACATTTTATCTGCAGCCAGACATTTAGGATTGATCTACTATCCGCGATCCATGTTCCGTTGGAACCATCTGCATTTAGACTATTGAAAGCTCCATACGCTTGATACTTGTCAGTAACAATTGAACTAGCACTTGCAATAAATCCGGTAACGCTTTCGTCAGCCTCCAAAATAGGTATGTATCCGATATGGCACTTTTTATTATCCGCTCTACTAAGAGCGTTATCGACGTAATTTTTGGTGGAGGCATCTTGAAGGTTAACGGGGTCTTTTAAATCGGTTATAGATTTTTGTCTCATAACGATATCTTGGTAAACATCGATTTTATGGTCGCTGGACGATTTACCGACTCGAATTATTTTTTCCGTTCCCACTTTGCACAAGAAACCTTCGATCGATTGCAACGTAATAGGTTGGTTTAAATAACCTTCTATTTTGTTTAACAGATTACCCAGTATCAAAGCAAACAGTTTGTTTCCGCGTAGATCCTTACACCCCATATTACGTTGACGATCCGAGCCCACACTTAAAAATAGATTGCCGGTCATAACGTCACCAGTCTTAGAAACTTTGTTTACACCGCTATTAATATCTACGTAATTTTTGGTAGCACCATCTTGGGAATTAGTAGGTTCTAACACGTTGACCAGTTTATGAGAATCTAAATTAATATTCTCGGTCGCGGCGTTTGTTCCATCCATACGAAGGAAAGTAGCATTTGCTTGAGACAATGTAACTCCTCCGGCAATTATTCTTTCCGAGTATCCAACATCAGTATGTCCGAATTTATCCACAGGCATTTTATAATATATAATATTATTTTATTTATATCAGATCAAACCGTTGGGTGAGCTCATGAGCTCAAAGGAGGGCAATTATACTTATCGATTTAAGTATCGTATATGTATAATTGTATGCTATGAAGTCCTACGTTAATCTGACCGATAATAATAGTCCCACCGGGAATATGTGTTTTCGTAAATCTGTAATACTGATACGCAGTATTCGTTGAAATATTGAAAAATGACGGGGCAGTTGCGGTTCTCAATAACGGAGTCGTCATCGTAAATAACGTCGTAAATGTCGAATCGCCGTCGTTACGCCCTGATATGGTCCAAAAGACACTGTGTATTTTATATACATTATCGATGGCTTTCAACGCGATTCGCCAAATTTTAACCGGCTCTGGACATTTTATCTGTATCCAGGTATTTAAAGAATCATTAGAAACCCAAGATCCGTTCAAACCATCCGCGTTTAGACTATTGAACGCTCCGTACGCTCGATATCCGTCTATGTGTGAACTGGCACTAGCGACGAATCCGGTACTACTCTCGTCGGTTTCTAAATTAGGTATATATCCGAGATAACATTTCCTATGAGCATTATCTACGTAATATTTGGTAGCACCATCTTGGGGGTTAGTAGGATCTGACACGTTGACAATTTTATGAGAATCTAAATTAATATTTCCAGTTGCAGCGTTTGTTCCATCCATACGAAGGAAAGTAGCATTTGCTTGAGACAATGTAACTCCTCCGGCAATTACTCTTTCTGAATATCCAACATCAGTATGTCCGAATTTATCCACAGGCATTTTATAATATATATATAGTGTTGGAAGTTGTCTAAGGGGACAAAGATAATGCGTCCCGGGTTTTAAGATTTAACAATTTAATAATCAAAAATACAAGAAACTTATACTACCTTAACTAGAAGACGAAGCAAACGACAGCAAGAGCGACAGCATAAACGACATCAGAACAGTCTCGAAGCACAGATCAACGTCCGACATCAAACACGAGTCAACAAGTCTAAATAAGACCTTCAGCGTCGACCGTCCGAAATTACAAGTGTCAGCCACAAGGGCGACCAAAGCCAACGTCGGCTCAAACAATAGCACCAGCCTAACAATAGCACCAGCCTAACAAGAATCCTACGGCAGACTAAGGCACCTGATGTCGCCTACGCTTATATAGCTATAGTTTTGGCGCTAGTCTATTTCCGGAGCAAGACCCATCCTTCAATAGGTCTACTACACGTGCCATCCGGTCAGCTATAGGCGCCTACACCCAACATACCCTCCCACCAAAACGAGAGGCAACCAGTAGGGTTGACGACTAAATCTGCCATAATTATTTTAAACACTATTACATCGTTATACAATCAATCACACTAAATCACTATAAATACTAATTGCATAACTCTTAACTATCTCTTCTACTTAATTAAGTTCGTCATCAATCCCAAGACACGGAAAATCCGCTAAAGACTAAGTTTAACTTCAGGAATCCTGACAGCAGCGAAGACGTTCCTGTCGCAAACGGATATCGAAGGAATATCGTCGAAAAAACCATCGTCCAATTCATAAATGGTTCGACCGTCGAAAGCAACGACGACGTTTGTGGTCCACGTAGTTGCTCATCCGCATCGCCAGCGCGACACACGAGCACATTCGTCCGTCCAGCACAGATATGTTCAGAAACGCGTAGCACGGCGACCACTGACGACCAAGGAACACAGCACATACACGTGGCCACGATCATGACCATTCCCCAGAAGTTGTTTCCAGATACACAGAATCGCCTCGAAGAACGCGTCCTCTTCCGACTACGACACCCAGACATCCGCGAATCCCGTAAGCATTTGCGATGACGACTCCCAACAACGTTTTCCACCACGGACATTCTCTGTAACGAAACTCTCGCCACAACATGAGCATCATTACAACTTGTGACAACAGATAATACACACATCACGATATCACCGCACAAAACTATCGTCACACTGACTCCAACTGTAGAACACACATAATTGTAATTATACTTGCGATACACAACCAACCACTTGCACACAGACATAACTGCACTCGATATGCCACTGTCATTGACTACTGTCCAAGAGAACGTAATACAACAGCACAACCAATTCGCATGCATTGAAGCAGTCATCACCAAAAACTCACACGACTCTCTCACAAAGCAAACACTTGCAGTCATACGCAACTCTGGACCTCTCAAAATATCATGTGTAACAGACCTATCAAGTACAGTTTCAGCAACAGTAACATCATCTAAACTTTGACCAAGACTATCACCACAATTTGTCGAGTTAACATCATTCGTTCCAAGACTTGTATCCCTTCGATGGACATCCACATATTCATGCAACATTCCATTGGAAAAGTCACATACACTACTGTCCTCTACAATCATTCCTCGAGTCTCATCAATCATCAATGACGATACTACATTATGCCTGACACTCTGCACAGACTCATGATTCACACCATCCACATTCGACGAGCAGACTTGTTTCTTTACCTCACAACATGACAACAGTGAATTCTCTACACTTTGTACAGCATTCCTCATAACAAGTTCATCAATAATCGACACATCATAACTTGACTCATACACACCATCACGGTTGACAACCACATAATCATCAGCCGACAACACCATTTCTTCACTCTCGGCTAAACCATTTCCATGCGTCACAATATCATCGTCACACTGTACATGTAAGTCTAGGCCTACCCTTGCAACAAACACATTATCATGCACAGCACTAGAGTTATTAACAATTTCAGACTGCTTACATTCAACAACTCCACTTCGTTCAGTGTCATCCAATGCAAATAACGGCAACAACTCATAGTCGTCCCACTCAAATTCTTTGCACTGCCCATTAACTTTCGAAACCACATCACTGTCACAGCCATGAACACAAGTATTGCTCACAGGCAATTCACACATACTCCGTTCATTCGTACTCTTTCCTTTAGTCTGACCCAACACACACAATGACTTTAAACTATGATTGTTCTGCTGCCTCTTAACTATCTTAGTACTAGACACTTCAGAACACATGCGTATAGATTCATTTGATTCATTCCACAATGTCGATAAATTACTTCCATGCACAAAGTCAACAGCCTCTTCATTGTACGACTCCTTATCATCACACCACACATCCTTCGAACAACCATGCACATTTTGCCTGTTCACACCGAACGAATTATAACGCAACCCAGGAGGCGTACCAGGACCCATCCTATTTACCAAACCCACAGGCCAATTTTCCTCGTCGGCGCGTTCGTTTTTTCGCTTTAATTTCACACATTCATATTTATAATGTCCGAATTTATGACAGTAGTTACAACAATCCTTTATTCCAAATGATTCGTAACGTCCACGCTTGGAGGAAAATTTCTTAATTCCCGCCTTAGCCTGTGTTTGCGCAATACGACCCCAATCATCAAACTCGTGTTCTGAACACAACTGCAACTCCCCATCATACTGCGTATAACGTACTTCAAAGTCGTCCGCTAATTTAGCTGCTTCCTTGAGCGAATTTGGATAACGCCCAATCATCCAATTCTGAATTTCCACTGGCAAGCCTTGCACAAAGTTTTCCATTTTAAACACTTCCAGTGCCTTATTTAAATCCTGCAATGCCTTTTCCCCTTTTAACCACTCGTAAACGAGTTATTTAACCTCCCTGCAAAATCCGAATACGTCTCCCCGTTTTCTCTAACCTCATTCCGAAACTGTTGTCTGTACACTTCTGGCACCTGACAATACGCCGATAGCAAAATCTCCTTGACAATTTCATAATCTTGGCACTCCTCAACAGATAACTCTCCAAACACTATTTGAGCTTTTCCCTTTAACTTACTTTGCAGAAGTGCAGTCCATTTGTCCTTAGGAACCCTATGTAATGCCATTATCTGCTCAAACCCTACCAAATAACTATCGACATCCAACTCGTCAAATTGAGGCACAACATCAATCACACAAAATATGTCCGTTTCCTGTGCGAGACTTTTCTCCAACTTTCTACGCATTCTTT
This sequence comes from Allolobophora icterica, assembly GCA_963556255.1. Classification (NCBI taxonomy): domain Eukaryota; kingdom Metazoa; phylum Annelida; class Clitellata; order Crassiclitellata; family Lumbricidae; genus Allolobophora; species Allolobophora icterica. Next base: position 46,175,624 of record OY744613.1, on the reverse strand, counting down.
GCTGCAGTTCTAACTTCTTATCTTCCCACTTTCTGTCTTCCATGCACATTCTTTCCTGCATTTCCAATTCCTTATCTTCCATTTGCGCCTCTAATGCCAACTTTCGCTCTTCAGCCTGCTCTAATTCTGTAGCTTGCAACTTAAACTTCGCTACTACAGAAGTCTCCATTATTCAATCTCTAAGTCTACAGTCAATTACGCAGTTACTTATCGTACTCAATTTCGGTCAAAATTTTCACTCCCAAATTCAAAATTTAGCGAAAAACAACCACTAACTTTGAGAAATGTCTATGCCTAAACAAATTCTTTAAACTTTCCCAAATTCAAAACTTAGTACATGAAAACCCAAATTTCACACCAAACAACCGACCACTACTTATTCAAATTCAGCACCGGCTCGAGCCCCCATATGTTGGAAGTTGTCTAAGGGGACAAAGATAATGCGTCCCGGGTTTTAAGATTTAACAATTTAATAATCAAAAATACAAGAAACTTATACTACCTTAACTAGAAGACGAAGCAAACGACAGCAAGAGCGACAGCATAAACGACATCAGAACAGTCTCGAAGCACAGATCAACGTCCGACATCAAACACGAGTCAACAAGTCTAAATAAGACCTTCAGCGTCGACCGTCCGAAATTACAAGTGTCAGCCACAAGGGCGACCAAAGCCAACGTCGGCTCAAACAATAGCACCAGCCTGCCACTAACAAGAATCCTACGGCAGACTAAGGCACCTGATGTCGCCTACGCTTATATGGCTATAGTTTTGGCGCTAGTCTATTTCCGGAGCAAGACCCATCCTTCAATAGGTCTACTACACGTGCCATCCGGTCAGCTATAGGCGCCTACACCCAACAATAGATATATATATATTAAAACAAACCGTTTATAACTTCTTGAAAATTCGCGCCATCGTCCATCATCTTCAACACATACAAGCACAGATGACCGCAAAACACTTCGTTATCGGGCTGTATTCGTTCGCTGTTATAATAAACCGGACGTCGTAAATATTTCAGTAGCTCGGTAGGTGGAGGGAGACCATAGCCATCGAAATATTTCGCCGAAATTTCGCCTTTCTTCTTGATCCAACACACCCAATGAGTCCCGCTTCCACTAGATTTATCTAGGTTAAGAATGCCGCTTTCGTTAGTAGGCCTACTCGGTCTCTCGGGCAACTCGTCTCGTAGGAACACGCCTCTGAAGTTTGTGATATTTAGTTTCTTCTTAGCGACGTCTAGCAGTTGTATATTCGACAAAGGAACATTCGGTAACACGACTCCGCAAACGTCAATTTCTGTAACACTTCTAAAACTCATTTTATAATCAACGAATAGATTCTTTATGTGCGCAGCGTAACGAGTAATGTCCGTACGCTAGTGTGTGAATACCGTCTTCCATTATTACTCGTTTGTCATCATCCGCGGATAATGCAACTTTATTTACCTGTTCGGTATAAATATCGTGATGATACGATCTAAAAACGTTCATTTTTCTTAGTCGTTCTCTCTTGGTAAACAGACAGTTTTTGTAATCATCATGAGTTATCGTTTTCTTAACAACATTTTGCTTAATGCCTTTACACTTCTTATGATCTTCGCCATCCATTCTATACGAGTACAACTTGGCCCTTAAACCTACGAACTCGAAAATCTGTTTTCCTGCAGATTCGTCTTTGAACATACCGATAACTTTCTTGTTCATTCCGCTTCTTAAACCCGATGGGTGATCTTCTGGGTAATCACTCGTATCGAATCGAACCGCAACGTCTTGAGCGATATCCTCGTAAAAATCTTCTGTTTGTATTTCATATGACAATGAATCTGTATCGGTAAATAACAATTTAGCTCTGTCTCCGTATTTTTGCCGTATAAAATTGTAATGAAAGTCGTACATCAAAGTTTTACTTAAGTCTAATATACACATGACTAGATATATCGGTTTATTATAAAACAACTTCGTCCTTTTCATGTGAACGGCGATTAGATTATCGTCGAAAATCGTCAGGCGGTCATAATTAGTTTTTGCAGCTAGCTTAATAGCTTCCTTCTCGTGACATACCAATTTTATGTCTACATGATTTTCGATCCTTTCAAGGGTTTTTCCAAAGACGCTATTGTTCATCAATTTGAAAAAGTCTTTCTCAAAGTTATTAGTGGCACTCGTTCTCAAGTTTGTGTTCAAATCTACATAATATTTCAACCAAGGGCTTTCTTCGAATAGTATCCCTCTATGAATTTTCGCGATTTTCAACCCGAGACTTTCGTACAACTTCAAATTTTCGTAATGTACCACGTACTTCTTTTTATCATTCAAGTTCGGAATTAGTTTTGGTATATTAGATGTAAATTCCGACGAGATGCTCTCGGGAGCCAGAGGATAGTCGTTGTGGAGATTGTGGATATCTTGAGGATAGTCTAAATCGACTTCCAATATACACGATCCCGTTACATTCCAATTATTTAGCTCGTCTTCGCTCATCCATTTAAATCCTCGAGTCGGTAAAGGCTTGCTCATCGCCCAACCGTATAAATTATTAGCGTCTAGATAAGTTATATATGCCGAAGGCTCGCTGCTATCGAATTTATCCGCCGTCATATACTTATTGTTGGCTTTCCCATAACGATTCGAAATTGTGCTGATTCCTCCTCTTATTCCTTGCTTAATCATCAGAATCATATCGTAATCGCTCAACAACTCCAACTTTATACCGGTCAACTTCAAAGCAGCATCCCAGGCCAGTCCCGGAGAAGTGTAATACCATGCGGGATCTAGCCGGTAATTTTTCATGCATACGTCTCTAAAGTTTTCGAAAACATCGGCTAAGAGTAGAACATCCGAAACATTGTACAGGTCGTGGTATTCTCTAAACGTTTTACATCCGAATGCATTCCATACATTTTTGGCGTGATCGTAATCTTCGTCGCTAATATCTGAGTCGTTCAGCCTCGAATAGAATGCGGACTTGGGAGGTAGTTCGGTCTCGTTAAATCTATCGATGGAAGCAACGTAATCGTACGGGTAAATTCCTTTTTTAAGTAAAAGAGCGAGCTGTTTCCCAGAATATAATGCGCCAAGATTTTTACATTGTTCTTTCGTCAGATTCTTCGATAAAGCGTCAAGACTCGAGGCCATGAATCTATAACTGTCGATGAATCGCAATTCACGTTTAACGCTAATTTCTTTCCCTTCTTTGTTTAGAAACTTATCGACGATCACTTCTCTGCTAAACGATATGTACTTCTCTTCGTTATTAGGAATGCATTTAATTTTCTCATCGTGATCACCTCGCCATTTTTTTACGAACAGATGGCTATCGTATCCTGACAGATTATGGAATACTACTGGAAAAAACTTCGGAACTTTATAGTCTAGATTGCAACCATTATGAGCAGCCCCTCTAAAAATACCGCTCAAATGACAGTGGTCTCAAACCCGATCTGTACCCAACGCCTCTCCACAGATATGACATAAAGTAGTTTCCTTAAACTTTTTTCGGTCATCTGGAGTAAATATCATCTTCTTCGGAAATTTAAACTGATTGTATATTCGTTTTATAGTCTCTTCGAGACTCTCTACGAATATTTGACCGATATCATCGTCTTCGCTTTCGGCCGTGTACGTTACAGGATCTTGTTGATATAATATATCATCGAAGCATTTTACATAATAACAAAACGAGCTAGGCGTGTGTTTTTGATATTTATCGGTGTAAGACACGCGAGGATCTGGCTGGCATGTGTCTATAGGTTTGATGAAAGATTCGAAATCTGCATAAACTATAAAGGGAACTCTCATCGACCTATTATAATTTTTAAAACTTAACGTAGTTCCCGGTTCTGGGACTTCTATTTTTTGAGCGGTGTTTTGCGAACAGTACTCGGTATGTTTATTAAGCGATTCTATTCTTGTATAACCGTTTAAACATCTTCGACAATAGTGCATTGAATTATGGGATTTTTCCGTTCGTGATGCCATCAATCTGTTGAAATTCTTTATCCAACAATAATGTTTCTTATCTCCGTCTGAAATTAGCAATAGTTCAACGATAGAAACCTTGGGCCTCTCATCCCGTTGATTCGACACATAAATTGGGAATACTATCTTATTTTCATAACCGAATACGTGAACGCTGATATTATTATTTCTCTCAAACTTGCTTGTTATGTTAGCATCCGCAGCAACCGGAAATTCGATACCGCTCCAATCGAGTTTCTTGGATTGTTTGATTAATTCTTTCGTAATTCTTTCGGGATGATTGTCCGTTGGATTTAACGCTCTAGTAATGCACCACTTGAAACATTGGTCGTCATCGTTTTTCATATTGATAATAGCCTTTTTGCTAGATAGTTCTGTAGGCAACGGAATGTAAGAACTGCCTTTCAGTGGTTTATAAACTGCAGTATTGACATCTAACTTTACAACATTCACGAATCTCCAATTACTTCCCCGCATCTGAAAACTGGCCATAGTCTCTGGGATCTTATTTATTGCATTATTGTATATTTCGTTAATATCGGTAGCATCTAAAATAACTTCAGTTTTCGAGACGAATGGAATATTCGCAGATTCTTCTTCTCCGGATTTTATATCAACGCGCTCCATGGTACATGTAAGAACGAGTTGAACCTTAAACTGACGATTTCTTGACAACATACTAACCACCTGCGGTCTAACGGCGTTAAGAAAAGACACGGCATCGATTCCAGAAGAGCCATCGATCGTGTATTGTTTAGTGAATCCTTTAATAGCCGATGCAGTCTTTCGAATTTCAAACTTCTTTGTATTGATTTTAGCAAAGAGACTCTTTATTTTCGATTTTAACGATTCCAATCTTTCGTTCACACGTTTCTTTACTTTTGGAGGTATGTAACTAACTAACCAATCTGCAAAAGAATTAATATTCGACCTAACCTTAGTTTTCAACTCACTGAGAACTTTATTTGGCGGGGAAATATATTTGGTCGGAGTAAGAATTGGGGTTCGAATATCGGGAACGGGAGAGTCGAGCAAGATTCCTCCTCCATTAAAATCTTTGCTGATAGCAGCAATCAGATCCGCTTTTCGCAGTTTCCAATATCCGACCATGCCGCTCCGTTTTGCCATAACCCTCAATTCTTTTACAGTTTTCAACTTGTAGTCCATTCCTTTATATATACATATATATATTCATTTCTTTAAGTGTTGTTTAAGAAAAACACAAATATTTATTTATGTTCATGAAAAAATTACATTTCTTTATCTCACAGCTCATTCACAACGGAATCGATAGTTTTGTCGTTAATGCTATCGTACACCTTAATTTTGTATCTATTTCTCCATACTTTTCCATTATACCATTGTATTATTGGTGCGTTTTGCCCGTGCGCCTTAGCTGCTTTGTACATCGACGGATACACGACAACATCACCGGTTTCTAGGTCTAAGATTTCTACTTTTCTCGGCTGATTTCTGATATACCTCGTTCTATCATACGCGCCTTCCTGGTAGTTTCTTTTAAGTATTCTTTCTTTCCGATATTCTTTCCAGTATCCTTTCTGATATTCTATCTGATATGCTTTCCGATATTCTTTCTGCTGCTCTTTCTGCAGTTCTTGCCTTTGTCGTCTCTCTAGTTTCTCTAGTTTCTCTTTTTCTGAGTTATCTTGAACACAAATCTCCATTGCGCTCAATAGAGCTATAAGCTCGGGCTTGTTGAGATGAGCACAACCCTTAACGTTGTGCTGGACCAGTAAGCTTCTCAGCTCTGGAAGTTTCATCTTCTTATTACTAATATAAGTAAACATCTCTTTATGTATGTTTAAGAAAAAAAAGAAATTTTATTCATAGCCTTCACCCTTAGCATTTAGCATTTAAATCGCGGCGATTTAAGACGAGCTCCTACCGTAGACGACGTTTAGCTTCTGTCCGTCCGATTGAAACTCCAGCAACTTGTCCGAAATTACGATAGCATAAGCTTCGGTTTCGGCCGGCACTGCCGTATTAAATATAGCTTTGATCTGAATATCGACGACAGACGATTTTAGCCGTTCAGATTGTTTGGTGACGTCGAAAATCATTAGCGGATATAGTTCTTTATAATCACTCGGTGTTATATTACTCTGCGTTATCAACTGATCCATTCCCTAGAATTTTTCGCTAAACGTTGCCGCGGCTCGGTACGCTCTCGAGAATTGTTGATTAGGAAACGATAGGTTGTAGTCTACAGCCGGGTATCTTTCCTGATTCATCATTACGTACATGTTCTTAAGATCGCAATGGTCGAAGATCGACGGATTATGTTCTTGATTACCGTCACGACTTGTCTGAAATCCTACGATTATATACCTCGGTTTTTCCGGAGATGTCTTGACACTAAGTCTCCAACTGAAAGTAGTCGACTGAGGAACAGTTATGGTGTCGCATTGACGAGCGCGATAGGCGACGGCCAACGATGCTTTCGATTCGATCGTTTTATATAACTGCATTTTTTCCATATCGGATGGAATAACGTGAGGCATAAACCACGATATCTTCTCTATTGCAACTTTTCCAGCCGCTGCATCGTGACCTCTAAAAATAGCATCGTCGTCGGCTTTACGCACTAACGTTAGCGTATGTTTCAAACCGTAAACAATCTTGTCGTAATCATCGCAAAAACCGAAGATATGCTTTAATGCAACTATAAAGCTGAACGTTCCCTTAGCAGTTGGTTTTCGAATAAGATACTGTTGTCTGACCGCAAACCCCGTGTTATCGGCGAGAACGGCCGTTGCACCACTGTCTTTATACCACAGCTGATTTAAACCTTGTGCCAGTTGAAAATCGTTTGGGTATTTTAGCAATCCAAGCATCGTGGTAGCTTGACCCGGGTGAAATAACGTTTCTATTTCTTGATTCGATAGAGAATACGATATTTGGCTAAAGAGATGCATTAGCCCGTTATTCGTAACAGCCACTGCATCGGCATTAACGTATGCGGTGTTATCCGCTTTAGTCAGTCTTCCTTCGAATAGCAAATAGGATTCTGAAGGGTGGCTGAATAAATCTTGGAGTTCAATGTTTATACGAATCTCACCCGTTGTGTTTAGATTCGTTCTCGCAGTAGGTTCGTACTCGTGAAATTCGTATCGTTCGATACTCTCGTCCGTCAAAGGTTGTTCCGTGAATCTTAGTATATCTGATTGCATTTTTTTATTAATAATATATGATTTTATTTTATTTAAATATAAATAACCTATGCAACTTTCAATCCAGCTCCGTTTAAACGTCTAACGAGATCTTGAATTCTAATAGCGCTCTTTGCATTGGAATTCATACCGTGCCCCATCATTAAATTATTTATATTTGTACTCTTCGAACGCGTTCCGTCGTTAATAAGTCTAGTTAGCACGTCTTTACTTTCTTGAGTTAGCAAGTCCTTACCTTCGTTCAGCTGCGGTTGGAGCGCTGAAAGCGCTGGAAGCGCTGGAAGCGCTTGTGAACTTGTAGTCGGTAAATTTTTGGGACTCATAATTTTAGCAATCGCTTTATCGACTAATCGTTTCCCAGCGTCAGCAGCGACAGTTTTACCAACATCCAGCGCTTTCTGCCCGATGTCTTTAGCCGCATCTTTTCCTACGCTGAGAGCGGTGGACGCTATTTGTTTAGCCGCATTTGACGTCAATAGTTTCTTGAAAAAACCCGCAACAACATCGAATATTCCCGCCCCTCCGATAACATATTGTTTCTTATACCTTCTTTTAGCAACTACTAACATTTTTTATATTAATAGCATTATATTTTTATATTCATTTTTATTTATCGCTCCTTGTCTTAGTAACTCGTCGCATATACCAACTATCTCATTTCTCACTCCAGAATTGCCCGCCTCAAAGCTAGCCATTCGCAGAGATAACATTTCTATTAATGCATTAGGATCTTGAGGAATAACGATACGCTGTAGGCCTATTCCTTTACCTTGCGCCTTTGACATCATCGAGTCCCATATCGGTTTAATAATATTTTTATATTTTAAGCTCCTAGAGGATTTTGGTTTACTTGGATTTTTCGGCTGCGTCATAGCATTCGTTATCTTCAGAATCTCGGCATATTCTTCCCGATCGTTTGCATTGAAAATCGACTCGTCCGGTTTGGCCATCGTTAATAATTCCCAAAGTCCTGGAGTTCCTTCGTATATCTTAGGCCTATCGCCTACCGTCACGTTATTGCCGTCGATCGATATAGGACTGTCGCCTATATAAAATTGGCCGGCTTTTGAGTTTATACCGAACGTTGTGTCTACCGTCTTTTTATCGGACGCGTATTGTTGCAGGTACTTCACCGCAATATCTCCTAGTTCTAAGGTTTTTATATCTTCTAGGCCTACCGGGTCTTCTCCGTAAGCCTGTATCGAAGGGTATTGAGGAAACTGAATGGCTTTTAACGATGTCGAAATAGAGGCGGGAAGCGCTTTTAAAGCGTTAGCTGTCTCTGCAGAGTTTTCTTTTATAGTAGATAACAAAGCCTTTTGTTCTTTTGAAATTGTTGATTGCGAGTCGACTATTGGTTTGTACAATCTCGTTAATTCTCGTTGTAGTCCGATGTCTCCTAATCTCTCGGATAAAAAGTTTTGTCGAATATTCTTCTTCGATTTCAGAAACTCCTCAACGATAAAATCTCTTTTTGCGGGATCGGTTATCTTTAGAAACGACATTATATTTTACTTATATAAGCTTATAGCTATATTTTTTAAACGTAAATTCGAACGTAAATTCGAACGTATTTTTTCACGTTTAATTTACGTTCCAGTTAAAACGTTCTCGTTAAACGTTAATTTTTCTGTGCTAACTTTGGTTTTATTTTTAATTTTTTCTTTCATATCGTTGAATTTCACAAACTCGCTTAGAATTAGCGAATATTCAACGTCTGAAATATTGTCGTCCACAAGAGCTTTTGAAATAAGGCTACTGATTGTGTTTAGTTTTGCTTCCGCTAACGTTTTGATCTTTTCGTGCTTTGTCAATTTCAGTGCAAGCTTCTTACTAACCTGTCCTCCGATAATAATTAACAATCCTACACCTACTGCCGTACCTGTTGCTATCGCTATGGCCGGAGTTGCAATAACAGTAGCCAGAGCGGCCAGTCCCGAGCTGCTGAGCCCCATCACAGTTACTATCAGAGCGTTGTCGATAATGCTAATCATTCTTATGTTCCTACGATACTTTGTACTTAAGGCGGTCCTTTTATCGCGTTCTTGTTCGATTTCTTTTTGAATTTCGTTAATTTTTTTAAAACGATACGATTGCGCTGAATTTTCCATTTGTTTATATTCCATTATTATTATTATTATTAAGATTTTTTAAATTTAAACGTGGTAATTAATGTAGCATAGCGAATCTTTTTCGTTAATGATAACTACAGAATCGGAATTGTTTTGAATTGTAATTACAATGTCTGCTACATCTTCACAAATGGTTGAGTCTTGCAAGCTACATTTCTTTTCTTTAATCCCCTGTCTAAGCGAGACTAGACAGACTCCCCTAGTTAGTCGAACGCCAAATCCTAGCTCTTGCGAGACCGACGATCTGGGTTGAATTGTGATCGCTCGTTGTGCGAAAATTTCCCAACGCTGTGAGCCCGGTTGTCTTATAGCCCGATTCGTTACTTCTTTAGGCAACCAAAATACTGATTCTGGTCGAGTTCTAACTCTGCTCGGAGAATTGCGTTTTGTTATAAACTTGTGTATTGGCATACCGTATCGCGACATTATATATATTATATATTTATATATATATATATATCATAACCTTTACAGAATCATACCAAGAAGGGGTCCAAGGATTGGAATACTAGAAAGTACTTTTGAAATGGGATTGTCGTTTCCAAGAATCAATCCTGAACCATTGACAAATCCAGAACCTCTGCGCATGTACAGTCCTTCTCCTACACCGTCTAATCCAGATCCTGACCATGGTTTCAGGTAAAGACCTGCTGCGTGCGGAACCATCTTGTAGCTTCTTCCTCCTTTCTTTATGTATAAAGCACCTCCATTAACACCCGATCCCATCATTTTGCTAACACCTGTACTCGCTAATCCGCTTAAAGCTCCAGTTGCAAGACTTGGCAGAACCCTAGAAAGAAGAAATTTTCCAGCTGTAGCTAGAAGTGGTAATAACGCTGGAAGAAAACCGCCTTCGACTTTCATATTATGGTCTATTTGCGTTTTACTCATTTTGAGCGTAGTACCAGTTCCATTCTGATATGCTTTCGCCATTTTATTAATTTGTGCTCGTGTAAGAGCTAAAACGTGTTCCCCGGATAGATCTCCGTGAGTTAGTCTTATACTCGTTCCTGTCCCTGCCTCAACTGCGCGTTTAATTTTGCCTTTTTGTCCATCCGAAACATTAACTTTTGTATTCGTATATCGACTCATTTTATATATATAATTGAAATTAAAAACTTTAATACCACGATAATTAATTCTCACACTTCTCTAATTTTAAACCTGATCGACAACTCCTCTCCTCGAAGGTTGATTAGTTTTCCATTTTGGTCTGTAAGCTTTGTTTCCATAGCCGAAATGGTAAATAGAGTAATAGGAAGATATACTAAATTAACGGGCACTTCTATAATCTTGTATCCGGGGCCTACATTCGGGAAAAAGGAATATATAATGTTTTCCGTTGTTCCGTTAGAGTACGAAGAACCGATTACGTCACTGGTTACTCTCAAACTATTTACGTTCATAATATTTACTATGTTCTCCGATTCGTTATATCCTTCTGAATATACTCGGCTATTAAATCCTAAAACAGTTCTAATCGAATCTTTGATTGTGAAATTGACCTGATAGTTAGCACTGATATCTAACACCGACTTCAAAGTATTGTTGTTCGCTTGTAACGTTATACTGTACGCATCTCCCGTTTCGTCATAATGTCCTGATTGTTTCATGATTCTTTGAATGTGTTCGTTTATATCTACGATTTCGTAACTCCCTTCTGGGATTTCTATAACAAACCACGTTATACCATTATCCGGCGAATAAACAAAGTTGTTGTTTCCAGAATGGATATTCGGGAAGGAATTATAAGTCTCCAAATTAACAAGACACATTTCATACTTTTTGTTTTTGTCAAGTTGAATCAGAGGATTAAATTTAGTTCTAATTTGAGTGCTCCTTTCGCTCACCAAAATGCTGAATGACTCTTTAGGCTCCGTGTTACGAGCGATCTTTTCTGTATTGAGAACTATCTTTTCTAACCGCGCTTCCATTATATATAATATATAGCTTATGAAGATTATTTTTATGCTGAAGGCATATAAAACGTATCTAACCCACTTCTATATTTGCCGTTGTTTTTTTTACTGGTTAAATCTATCACTACAAATCCGTGGGGACGCTCCCACGCAGTTTTACACAGTTTTACAAATTCGTCTTTAGGCATATCATCTACGCCTACGTGATCGTTGTATATATTATTAATATTTTTAAGATCTTGACTAAATAAACAGATAAAGTTTGCATTCTCTCTGATAGTCTGTCTAGGGAGCTTGAAATAGTTTTGGGCTAGGTAAAAGCAGTCAACATTGCTATGTCTCCCTCTGATATAATACGATTCGCATTTGTTTTGTTTTTCCAATTGTAAATCGTCGAAAATCATCAGGTTCTGCTTGGCACTCAAGTCTCTCGGATCGGGGACTTCTTCCGAAGTTTCAAAGAATCGACAGTTCATATCAGATTTTTTAACTATACTTTTAGCCATTTCTTCAACGACTGATATTGGAGATACATTCAGGCTGGCTATCTCGTCTTGACAACCAAACAATCTGACGATTGCTTCTTTAGGCAATTTTTCTTCGAATGCTTTTTTAAGTATTTTATATTCTGGTTGAAAGAGAGATCTTCCAAACACCTGTAGGCTGTCATAATCTAACCATCCTGGATTCAAAAGTAAATTTAATAATAGAGTCGTCTTACCACATCCAGACTTCCCTACGATCAGACCTCTTATACTTCTAGGTAATAACGGGTTATTAAATCTTTTCGATGTCTCGTCGTTCCAGGATAAATCTTTAACTTCCATTTCTTTTTTAATTATAAAAATAGTTTTATATTAAAATGTATATGGAACAGATGTATTGCGTAAAGTGCAAGAGAGAAACTGAAATGACAGATATTCAAAATTTCATCAGTAAAAATAAAAGACCTATGCTTAGAGCCGTATGTGTCGAATGCGGAAAAACTAAAACTCGATTTGTTTCCACTGCCAAAAAAGGAGGCGATCTAGTTGGGTCTTTAAATTCAGCTACGAGAAATATAAAACTGCCGTGGTCAAAATTTCCTGGAGAATTGCATCTCCCAGGACATTCGTTTACGGGCCCCGGAACTAGATTAGATCTAAGATTGAATCCTGACGGCACTCCTAAAGACTGGAGTAAGCCAATCGATCGAATCGACCAAGCAGCTTATCGTCACGATTTAGCTTATGACCAGTATTCGGATACCGCTGCTAGAATTGCCGCCGACAGAGTTATGGTAAATGAATTAAATAATATAAATAATCCTACATTACGTGAGCGCGTCGAAAGAGCTATAGTTAAACCTATTTTGTCTGCTAAAGCGAATCTTGGTTTAGGTCTAGCTTCTTCCGATTCAAAGCCGGGTGCAAAATCTCCGTCAAAATGGACGGACGAACTCGCTGAAGAATTGCATAAACCGATAATACGACATTTTACTAAAAGGAAGGTTTACGTTAAAGGTTTCGATCAAATTTGGGCTGCAGACCTCATAGACATGCAGGCTTTCGCGAAATATAACGATGGCGTTAAATATTTATTAGGCGTAATCGATATTTTTTCAAAATATGGCTGGCTTGTTCCGATAAAAGATAAGAGCGGAAAATCTGTGTTCGATGCTTTCACCAAAATATTTTCCAGTAGTGAACGAAAACCAGAGAAACTTTGGGTCGATAAAGGAAAAGAGTTTTACAATAAAAACGTGAAATCAATTGGAATCCAGTTATATTCTACTGAGAATGAAGAGAAGTCATCCGTTATCGAACGATGGAATAGAACCATGAAGGAGAAAATGTTCAAATATTTTACTGCTAATTCGACTAGAAAATATATCGATGTTTTAGAAAATATGGTTGCTCGTTATAACAACACTAGACATTCTTCTATAAAAATGACTCCAATAAAAGCGAGTATGAAAGCAAATGAAAGCGCTGTATGGAAAAATTTATATGGCGGTTTACACCCAGAACCACCTGATAAACCTAAATTTTCAATAGGCGATAAAGTCAGAATTTCTAAGAAGAAGAAGTTCTTCGAAAAGGGCTATACGCCTAGATGGACAGAAGAAGTCTTTACTGTGACAAAAATTCAATACAGCGATCCTCCGACTTATAAGATAACAGATTATAACGGAGAAGAAATTCAGGGCACTTTTTACGAACAGGAGTTACAAAAGACGACTCAGGAAGTCTATAGGATCGAAAAGATCATAAAAAAACGCGGAAAGAAATCTTTCGTAAAGTGGCTGGGATATCCTGAATCTTTCAATTCTTGGGTTGAGAACGAAAGTTTGTTAAATCTACATCAGGGCTGGGCGCATTAGACGTTATTTCGAACAATGCGATAACTACAGTCATTTTCTCGGCGTTGGTAGAGTTGCAAACGACAATACGACATTTTTCAAGGTCGAGGTCAAGTATACTACTACTACTACTACCAGTATTTCCAGTATTTCAATATTTCCACATAGGTCCCTTATTCCCACATAGAACCCATATTGCCCACATAGAACCAATGTTGCCACATAGAACTCATATTGCACACATAGAACCCATATTGCCCACATAGAACCCATATTGCCATGTTAGGTCAATATTTCCATGTAAGGTCCCTATTTCCATGTAAGGTCCATATTGCCCACATAGAACCCATATTGCCCATACAGGACCCATATTACCATGTAAGGACCATATTACCATGTAAGGACCATATTACCATATATCAAAGGCCCATATCCCCGGCTGGCAGCCATGATCCGCAGCCATCGATCCAGCCATAACGACCGCTTTGGCAAGAAGTTTGACCTAGTTTCAAATTTGAGCGACCTCGCTGTGCATGTGTAATTTCTTTGACCGGTCAAGTTCGTTTGACCTATTTTGCCGACCAATGATAGCTTACGTTGCCCGACAAAATAGGTCAAACGAATTTGACCGGTCAAAGAAATCACCAAATGCAATGCTAGAAGATTACAACACGATAAACAGTCTAAGGATAACTGTTGAAAACATAATAATATTATTATATCAAATATATCAAATATTGCGATAGCAATAATTTTCTGTTAAAGATGTGAAACACTCTTATGACGCGTGCTATTCTTGCACAGCCAAATTACATCAATGGCGCAGTGGTGTAGGTTAATGCCTTAGAGCCCTACGGCCGTCGGTTCGAATCCAACTAAGTCGGTGCTTATTTGTGTTTTTATTTTTTTTGGTGGATAATGCGAACAGAACACCGAAGATACATACATACATAAATATTCCCACATAGGTCCCTTATTCATAACTGCACCAGCTATGACAAGACCCATTTTCCAGCTGTGGCAGATATA
>OY744613.1:46113529-46156029 GCA_963556255.1 Allolobophora icterica | reverse complement strand
TGTGGTACCTCATCTTGTTCTTTCTTCTACTGTTTGTACTGAAACATGTTCCAGTACCTGAGGTTAAAGATTTATTAAGAGGCACGTCATAAGCTGTTCAAACAGAAATTATTAGATTTAACGCTGGATTCTATTTTATGACTGTATTCTAGTAATCTTAATCGTAAATTATGTATTTCTAAAGAGCTGCTCTTAAGCATAGTGACTGACATCAGCTTATTATTCACGAGCACTGAGTCTTGTCAGAGGGTTATCGACAGATGTCCAGTAAAGGTTCGAATCTGGTTGTCCGAAGAGTGAGCTGATGTGGCGGGTTTCTTTTCAAGCGAAAGCTTAGAGGGGGAGGATGATAGGGATCTGGAGTTCTTGGGGCGATGGGACTTCAGTTTGGAATGGAAAGTCTGTAGAATAAAAAGTAGAGGAGCGTGAGGCAGATGATGGTTGGTGAGATGGATATTTAGAATTTGTTGGAATGCAAGAGAAGATCTTTTCAGAGTATTGATCCCGTTTGTATTATACCTCTGATAGCAGTTAGAAAATGCTACCTAAACTATTTTTTTGTAGATCCTGTCGCAAGTGTCGTAGTTTACAACCGTTCCGTAGTATTAGAAGGCGAGCAGTTAAACATCTCCTGCAGTATAAACTACAATGGACAATCATCACCAGCACCGTTTCTGCGTCCGTTGCCTTACTGGACAACATCATCAGAACAGAGTTTCATGAGTGCCATATATCATCCGTCGACAAACATTGTAACTTTGGTTGCAACAGTAACGGTAAAGATGCCAAAGGTTCCAATATTCCAGTGTAGGACAGTTTTTGAAATAACAGGAAGTACCAGTTCTTACAACCCGAATCCTCCACCGGACAATTTTATAGTTGGAAACACAACAGAACTAGACGTTCAACGTGAGTATGCCTTCCGTTATGTTATGAGACAGTTTACCTGATAAAATAAATCGCCAGCAACGTATCTTGATTCGCTGCTACACGCAAATAATTAGAAACAGACAATGTCAGACATACATTATAGTAGGGTGCATCGAAAAAATTTTTTTTAGAAAACAATATTCTAATAGTTGCCGATAGGTGCCTTTTATACTGCGTAGTTAGCATGTAAATTTTGGAATTTTTTGGATAAGTTCTTGAGGTGCCCCAAGCGCCCTGAAATGTTCATGATTTGAAGGCTTCGGAGCGCTGCATTTAACGTAATATGTTGTAGGCCTACGGCAAACTAATTTATGTATAGCTATAAGGAGTTCTATTGATCTTATAGTAGGTAGGTGGCAATTCGAAAAGATACAACTCGAGTACAGAATTCAATGAAGGAAATAAGTACTATCGATGAGTTGCTATCGAGGAACACTTATCCTTGGTGAAGAAACTAGGTTTACTTCACAACTGGGTTAGCCTTGCAGAATTGTTAACCACATTGGAGCATATACTTTCATCACACACATGATACATCGCCAGCATTTCAAGCTCTAGTGATGGTTTGTAACTGCCAATGTACAATTGCAATATTCTATTCGCAGTCGTCAACCACCGCAAGTGACTCGATGTCCCAGGGTCTTTTTTTAGATAAATTCAACGTGCACTGGCCTTTATTGACCGCGTTACCAATGTCCCACAAATATCACCGGTCACTGCTTAGGTCAGTTAAAGTTTCAGATGGAAAATCCGATTCAATTTTATCAATGCACAGTACTTGTAACTGTTTACACAAAATAATCCGTTACCAATTGGTCCAGAGAAAGCACGGGGACCGCTTGTTGCTGCATATTAACCGATGACCGTAAGAAAATTTGAAAGTTGGAAATGCGTCATATCGTGAAAGCCAGGAAAACTGTATACGGTCTGGAATTTGAAATCCGTTGTTCCTGTGCTATAGTTTGTTGCCTCTGACTATACTATACACTGAACTTATTGGCTGGCAAACATGCGTTACAGAACCACCACTAATATTGGAAGTATTTGATGAAGACATGATGCAATTTGTAGCGACGCACGCGGCAGAAATGTTTTACTTTCCTTGATTCCCATGCCACACATAGGCAGAGGAGCATTGTTTAAAAGTAGTGACTGAGGCTTCACTGCAGTCTGCGGCATCAAAGCTAGGGACGGTTTCATAAGAACAAGATTGGAATTCAGGCGAATAATATGACTTTCAACACTAAGAAAGAATATCGCATAGCTTGACTTACTTGCATTACTGGGATAAGACTACTGTAGTTGAGTCTCAACTCACTGTTTCATCATTGGTGTAATGGACATAATAATGTATTAATATACCTAAATATGTTTTACCAGTATTGCATTCTACTTCTCATCAGATTCATACTGTGGAAGCTTGTTTTTCTCTATATTACTCCATGCATAACATAGGTAAATATTGTGCGTCTAATATCAAAACTTCAAGGTCACTGGGGCACCTCAAGATCATGTGCAAAATTGGTGAAATTGCACCAGAATACTGCTGACATCAAGTGGCACCTACTTTGCACTATTAGAAATAGAAATGAAACAAAAAATTTTCTTCCATTACGATCGATGCACCCTAATACATAGGTCAAGCACGTTATGCAACTCACTTACAGAAGGGCATAATAACAACATGTCGTTCGCGTAAAGCAGGCATCGAATAAATAGGGAGTTGATGTGGCATCCTATATCAAGTTGGCGCAGTCGAACAACAAACAAATTGATGAATGTGTAAAACAGGGAGGGATAGAACACTCCCTGTCTCACACCAGATGTTACTGAAAAGCAGTACGAAAAGCAGCTGCCCCAGCGTACTTTTACCGGGAGTTTGCTATACGAATTTCCTTAAATAGATACTATAGCAGATGGTATATCCGCTTGTAGCAATGAGTCGAATAGTGTGTTATGCACAACACTGTCAAAGGCTTTTCTATAATGATAACCGCACACTTTTAAACTGTATTTATGTGGATCCGGACCAGAATTACTTCACTAATTTATCCAATGATAGTTCGTGTTCTTCTCGTTCTTCTCTGAAATCTCAATTCTCATCCCATACCTTAGTTTTCTCTGTTATGCACATTAATTGCAGAAGTCTTCTTTCAAAATTGAAAGATATATGAGACTTCCTAATACAGACACCCGTCTCAGTCTTGGCGTTATACGAGACTTGGTTGGATGAGAATCTAGAGGATACTGTCAGGATCCCTGCGTATCAGTTTATCCATAAACAACGAGGGACAGGTCAAGGCAGTGGGGTGGCTTCTTAATTAAAGATGATACTTCCTTCCAGTTGGTAGACTACCCAGACATCTGCCACCATTCTTATGAGGGGCTCTTTATTAACCCATTAATGCCTGATTTTTCAAAATCATATTTATTCACTTTTAGTTTGTTGTATATATAGTATAAACATATAGAAAAATATTATTTTCATCAATACTTGTAAAATATGTGAATTTGAGCTACTTATGTAAGGGTCCCATTTATGGGACGCTAGGCACGAATGGGTGTGAGCTGGCCTCTATCGAACAAAGGCTGACCATCGCAGCCATGATGGTTATGTCAGCGGGCGATCGCAGATCCTTCCGCGAGGCTATCGAATGTCACAACTGCGGAGAAGCGAGCGCTCGAAGCGGATAGAGTTCGCGACCACTGCCACATCACATGTAAGTTCCGTGGTGCTGCTCACAACGCCTGCTGCAGCCTCAAACTTCGAATATATGCCGATAAGTGCAAGGTACCAGTGGTCTTCCACAATCTACGAGTCTATGACAGTTATCTCATCATGCAAGCGATCGGAAGCTGTGAGGCCGCACAAAATGATAAAACTAAAATTAGTTGTATTCCCAACAACATGGAGAAGTACATGACCTTTAGTTTGGGGCGATAACAGTTCATTGATAGTCTCCAGTTTCTAAACAGCTCTTTGGAGAAATTATCAGGAAACCTATCACTGGAAGATCTGAAAGTCACAGCGGCGTATATAAACGAAAATGTCGTTCATGATCATAATACAAAACTGGATCTGTTGAGTCGAAAGGGTGTGTACCCCTACAGCACATCCATGATTACCACCGCTTCGCAGATGACCAACTTCCATCCAAAGAAGCGTTCTACAGCAAACTCACCCGAGAGAACATTTCTGATGAGGATTATCAACACGCTGAACGAGTATGGAATGAAGTCGATTGTGAAACCTTGGGCGACTATCACGACCTGTATCTCCGTACAGATGTACTCCTACTGGCAGATGTCTTCGAGACCTTCAGAGACACTTCGATGAAGCACTATTGGCTGGATCCGGCAAACTACTTCAACCTGCCAGGAATGGCCTGGGACGCTTTACTGAAAAAGACGAAAATCGAGCTCGAACTTTAAACCGATATAGATATTCACTTGTTCGTAGAGAAAGGTCTCATAGGTGGAATCTCAATGGTATCTAAGCGCTTCGCAAAGGCCAACAATCCGCAATGGCTTGACCACGATACCATGAAGCCAGAAACTGGATCATGTACCTCGACGCGAATAATCTTTACGGCTCGGCGATGCAACAGCCATTGCCAATTGGAGGATTCAGCTGGGAAAGTCCAACCCTGACAATGACAATGACAAAATCATTTATTGAAACCAAAGATTATTAACAAAAACATGAAAACATCACATAGCACAAACTGGAGACAAAAGGATGTCCCAAAAGGGATGAACTCCCGCTTCTAGGGACACCTTATTGCCAAGACTGTTAACATGGCGCAAGAACCAATCAGAAAACTTAATTAATTCCTCTAAATGAAGAGACGGGAAAATCCACTTATCTTAACTATACTGCCGACGCTTGGGCAGCTAAAATAAGAAACAAAACAAAAATAAAAATAAGAAGAATACGGTTATCGGAAAGAGAAAATCAAAGAAGGAGAAAGTTATCACAAAGATTATTCGGAGAGTTTATAGTCATGGGAGACTCAAAACGAAAGGGAACACACCAAATCTCAACTGGAGGGGGGCGATGCGGGGGAAGATAATTTATCATCCCCGAGGGATACAGAGCAAATAATAATAGTCAAACGTCTATAGTAAAATAATAAGTTCTAACTATCAATCCCAATCAGATTTTGTCGCAGCAATTTTTTAAAGAGCAAAAAAGACCCCAACTGCGTAAGGGAAGGAGGCAAACCGTTCCACACTAGAGGGCCAGTGACAGTAATACAAAATTTCCTGGTATTTGTACGTGCCCAACCAGGCCTATAATTGCCAGCCATCCTCGTGTTGTGGTGGTGGATGTCAGAGCCCACATTAAAGGAACTTTTAAAATTGGTAGGTAAGAGATTTCTTGAGAGCTTATACATGAATAGGCCAATCTGATATTTCTTTATCTGGTCAAGTTTTAGTATCTTATATTTAATAAAGATAGGATTAGTGTGAGAGCCCCATGGGGCCCCACTAATAATACGTATGGATCTTTTCTGCAGTATTTCTAGTTTACTAAGTCTAGATGTGTAGGTAGAGGCCCATACAATGCAACAGTAAGAGAGGTAAGGATAAACCAGTGCAAAGTACAACTGAGTTCGTATTGCCAACGGAAGCTTGTTCGCAGCACGATAGATTACCCACTACTTTTTGCTATCTTCGTTGCAATACTCTTAACATGCGACTCCCAAGTTAAGTGTTGGTCAATTATGACTCCTAGGAATGTAGTACTATTAACTCGATTGATACTATGATCATTTATTAGGAGATGAACTGCAGCATCAGGTGGCTCAACCTTCCTGCGTGATTTGAAGATCATAAACGCCGTTTTATTAGCATTGAGAGACAATTTATTGGCCAAGAACCATTCTGATATGAGACGTAGTTCGGTATTTATTTGTATGTATAAGATTGCAGTAAGATTTATCCGAATGGAAAACAGTCGTGTCATCAGCAAAAAGTATGAAAGACAGGATGGGCAAGGCGTTAGGCAAATCGTTAATATAGAGCAAGAAAAGCAAGGGTCCAAGATTAGAGCCTTGAGGAACGCCATGTCTAGTTTTCCTGGTGCCTGAAGAGACGCCATTACAGTAAACATATTGTGAGCGCCCACTTAGATAACTGGTGAACCATTCAAGTTGTATACCTCTGATGCCATAGTTTGATAATTTACTAAGGAGTATAGCATGATTTACAGTGTCAAACGCCTTAGTAAGATCTAAAAAGATACCTATAGAGTATTCATTATTATCCATTGTGTGAGATATTTTATCATATAAGTTGAGAAGGGCAAGAGAGGGAGATTGCTCGGGTTGGAAACCGTGCTGGGAGTGAAAAATTATATGCGATTTATTTATGTAACTAAGAAGTCTATTAGCCATAGATTTTTCGTAGAATTTAGCAAAATAGGGAAGAATCGAGATAGGCCTATAATTGGAGATTTCGTTCCTATTGCCTTTTTTAAAGATTGGAATAATTTTTGCCGTTTTAATAGCCTGCGGTACTATGCCCGTATTGAGAGAACAGTTGAAAATTTCCGACAATATAGAAGCTATAAGCGGTAAGCTGGTCGCTGCTATTATAGGATCAATATCATCATAACCCCTACTATGTGTTGATTTCATTGATGTACCAAGTTGCAGGATTTCTGCAGGTGTAGTAGGGAGAAGTCCAAAGGAATTGGGTACCGGGTAATGGCGGAAAGAGGTAGTCAGAGAAGGAGGTATGTGCAGCCGGGATTTGGTCCGCTAACGTCTGGGCAATGTTGGTGAAATAATTATTAAAAGCAGTAGCAATTTCTAAAGGATCCTTGCATTCGTTGCCATCAATCACCAAGGATTCCAAGGGAGGATCCCTCTCACCCATTTTGATTATCTAACGGATCAAACTCCAGGTTTTTTTTAGGTTAGAGCTGTGTTTCGTAAATTCAAGCTGGTAATAGATTTTTTCAGCACTATTTCTGGCCGTTTTGAATATATTACGATACTCGGTAAATTTTCTCTTATTCGTATCAGTCGGATTTTTTAAATATTTCATGTAAAGCCTAGCCTTCCTTTTAGCAGATTTAGCTAAGCCCTGCGTCATCCAAGGATGTTTGGTTTTCAATTTATTGCCGTTGTTTATGGGAGTCCTGGGAAAGGCACTATCATAATTCACCAAGAATTGACTTAAAAACAGTTCGTAAGCAAGGTTGGCATCATTAGCTTTACATGCCGCATAAACCCTATCCCAGCTGGTATCCTCAACTTTTTGAAGAAAATTCGTTTTTTGATTCTCGGTGGTTCTCCTATAATCCGTATTAGTATAATAGATGGGGGAAGGGGGATTCATGGCAAAGACCGAAAGGATGGGTAAGTGATCGGATATATCCGAAATAACAATTTCAGCATGAAGGAATTTGTCCCAAGCGTTTGTATACACATTGTCAATTAAACTAGCCTTATGAGCCGATATTCTAGTAGGTCTAGTAATGGTTGGCAGTAAGTTATATGAGGCCAAATTATCCAAAAAAAGGCCAGTTCCCTGATGACATTCAGCTTTGAGTAAATCAATGTTGAAATCCCCTAGTAAGAAGAAGTTATTCTTTTTTACATTAATTTTGGTTAATAATTCGTCTATTTCAACTCTAAATTTATCCAAGTCAGCGCCTGGCGGTCTGTAAATTACACCCAGCTTACTGTTTCCCTTATTGGTGATAATGTTGATAAATAAACTTTCAAAAGTCAGAGGTTCATCTATAAGGCCATCGACTTCCAGTATATCGTAGTGAAGACCTTCTTTGACCCCTCTACCTGTTGTTCTTGATTTGTGAATGAAGCAATAACCCGGAACGTTAATAGTGGGCGCGACTAAGGAGTCAAGCCAGGTTTCAGTCAGGGCCAGAATCGAAACCGGGAGCTGGTCAAGTAAATCTTGTACATCAGCTGTCTTGTTTAGTAGACTTCGACAGTTTAAGTGTGGCAGGGACAGGTGAGCGTGCGTGAGCAGGTCATGCTTCAGTGGTTCTATATGGGAATAAGGACTATCCCAAGAAATGTCAGAATATAAATTCGCCTCCGGATCCAAATCATCGTTGTTAAGGAGAGGATGTTTATCCAAATCAGGAAAAACCTCCAGCCTAGGCCCGTTAATTAAGGAAGAAATGCAATTTATTGGTAGGGAGTTTTTTCCAAGACTAGTTCTAGTCAAGAATTCCTCGGCATTATCAATTGACCCAAAGGGAAAAATCAAGGCCAAACAAGCACTACATCAGCTATATCATACCTACTACCAAGGGGTAGTAGGTATGGAAGTGAACTCTTTCTTAAAACAATTGGGATGACATCCACCCCACACTCCCCGCATGTAATTGTCCCCCTCAGTACGGGGTACTTACTCTTCCCATGAGAAAGAGTCTCCCGACAAACTAAACAATAGTGCTCCTCGCTATCCGACATACGGGCTAGAGACGCAGTGAACAGCCTGGAGAAAGTAAAGTTCCAAAGTTAACTGTAGCAAAAGAAATTAGCGCTTAATCCATACAAATGAAAATGAAAAGAGAGGTCGAGTTAATGGAGAAAGATGAGTAAGCAAAAGATCAGGAAAGGAAAGAAGTAAAAAGTTAGAGAAAGAGTAATGTCATCTAATCTAAACGAGAACTCGAGAAAACAACCTGTTTCAAGCTAAGAAAAATAATAGGCAAGTAAATAAATTCAGTGAAAAGAAGAGACCCAGAACGACACATTAACACAAAACGCAATACTAATCTGGTTAGGTACAGAACGAAATTCCTAAAGATCCAAATCATTGTCACACATTAACACAAAACGCACTACTAATCTGGTTAGGCTCAGAACGAAACTCCTAAAGATCCAAATCATTGTCACACATTAACACAAAACGCACTACTGATCTGGTTTGGCACAGAACGAAACTCCTAAAGATCCAAACCATTGTCACACATTAACACAAAACGCAATTCTAATCTGATTAGGCACAGACCGAACTCCTAACGATCCAAATCATTGTGACAATGAAAAGCGACTTGAGAGCGTACCATTGAAAGCTAAGAATATGTGCATAATAACAGATTTAAATGTGCACAATACTAATTTAAAGAGAGAAGAAGAAATCTGACAAAAGAAACCAACGCTTTAACACAGTTCAGACAGCCAACAGTCAATGAGAAACACATGCACAATAAATCTGGCTTAGTAACGACAAAAGGCAACCAACCTAAGCAAACGGAAAAGCCGCGATACCAAGCTTGTTAAGTATAATAAGTCACACGATAGCTAAAGTGGAAAATGCAAGGCAAATGCAATGCAAGATCATCAAGTGATTCTTATCACTAGCTGATAAAAGACCCGAAGAATAGTCGAAGCGAGACTCTACAAGATATTAAATCAGGAAGAGGCAGGTGAGTTGAGTGAATGAAGTTGCACCTGGGTAGGAAAATTTATTGAGTAAGTAAGGGTAAGATTCCAAAGTATAACGAAGAAGAAAGTAAAGACAAAGTAAGTGAGAGAAGAAACAAGTGACCAAGAAAGTGAAAAAAAGGAACTTAACTACTGCAGGCGAATCCACAATCACGGAGTCCCAACGTCGAAGGCAACAACAGAGTCGATTGCAATGATTTAGGGAATGATTTTCTCCAGGAGATCCAGTGATGTGACTTTCACAGGTTTGGAGTCGACGTCGTTCCTCTGGCCGATGAACGTAATCCCACCTCTTGTCCATGTAGATAAGATGGTCTTTGATTTGACCAGTTGCCTGGTCCTGGCAAAGATATGAGAGTTCATTGGAGTCAGATGTTCGTTGATGAAGATCATCCTTGTTGAGGAGGACCCCTTCAATTCCTTCCTGGCTGACAGAACCGAGTTTCTGACATGACGATTGTGAAATCTAGCCACTATTGGGCGAGGGTGATTCTTGTTGCTGTTTGGAAGACGATAGGCATACGCCAGGTCCGATGCCTGCAGGTTAATGCCCAGTTGTGACCTGAAAAGCCTGACAACAGAGTTTGCCACCGAGTCCTCCATTGACAGAAGTTGCTGTTTGTCAGGATGCTGAAGCAGTACGGATCCACCTGCCATAGAGTGGTCCTGTTGTTCAACCATCACGGTGGCTTCCTCCTCCCTCATCCCATAGATAACCAGGTTGTCGAGTCTTTGCTGGTTCTCCACATCACTTAGCTTTATCTTTAATTGAACGTTTTCATCTTCCAGTTTTTCTAAACGTGTAGATTGGGTTTCGCAATGTTGTTGCAGTATGGATGCAGATGACTTGGCAACCAAGTCCTCCAATTTCGACGAGAATTCTGCCACGAATTCCTTAAACAGTGATTCGACTGTAGGTTGCAGTATTTCCCTGAACTGGGATTTCAGTAGCTCAACAATTTTAGCATCCTGCATCACCTCGTGGAGGTCGTCAACTTTTATGCCCCTTTTCGCCATTGGGAAGATGAAGATACGTATGAAGAAAACACGGGAAATTCCCCACCGAATCAATACATACGCTATATGGAGTTGTGTCAGTGGCCAGCTACCAGTAGATTTCACAACGACCGTCAGGCTTCTAATACGGTGTTATCCAAGTTGATACGAGAACAAGTTTGTCCTGCAGAGCTTCTCTTATCATTAATCGAAATTTTATTTAAGAGTTTGCATTATGTATCAAGGAAATACGAGATAAATGCTCCGGCCGTACACTAGGTAAACGTCTAGTTCCGCGCCATCTAGCGTATATCAAGACGAAGTGTTGGAAACTCCAGAAGGCTTCATAATCGATGTCGTTCTTGAGTTTCCGGAGCACCTCCACGATGCTCACAGCGACTATCCCCTAGTACCGGAGACTCTGACAGTCCAAGATGACTGGTTGAGTGACTATCAGAATGTGCTTATGAACGAGTTGGGAGGCAAGTTCACAAAGCATGTGAAGTTAGTACCAAGCCCACGACCTAAGGAGCATGCTATGGTTCATTATCGAAATCTCAAACTCAACCACTCGTTAGGCCTACGAGTTTCTAAAATCCATCGTGCCGTAAAATTTAGACAGGAGGCATGGATGGCTCCATAAACCGAGATGAACACGAAATTGAGAGCGAAGGCAACGTCGGACTTTGAGAAGGATTTCTTCAAGCTGGCTAAAAATGCAGTTTTCGGAAAAACATGGAAAACCTTAGAAAAAGAATCAGAGTTGACCTGGTATCGACCTCAAAAGTTTGACAAACTTCATAAACTAATTGCCGGTCCGGCGTACATATCGCACAAAATCTTCAACGACCAGCTTGCTGCAGTTCATTGCATCAAGAGCAGGCTCAAGTTAAACAGGCCTGTATATGTCATCCAGGCTGTCCTCGCCCTCAGCAAGCATCTGATGTACGACTTCTGGTACAACGATGTCAAGAACGAGTACGGCAACAATGCTCAACTCTTGTACACAGACACAGAGCGCCTCTTATTTCAGGTGGAAACTCCAAACTCCTATGCCGATATGTGGAACAAAAACACTTATACGACCTCTCCGAGTTTCCTCATGACAGCCCGTACTACGACGTCGAGAACAAGAAACTCGTGGCCAAGTTCAAGGACGAATGTGGCGGCGTTCCAATCGCGGAATTCGTGGATTGCGTCCGAAGATGTATTCAATCTTAAAATCGGGCGGTTCGGAGATCAGGAAAGCAAAAGGCGTTCAGAGAGCAGTTGTGAAGCAGGATCTGCACCACGAGCTATACAAGGAATGTCTTTTCGAACGAGAAGAGATGCGGCAAACACAAGTCGCGATTCGAAGCTTCGACCACCAGATATGCGTGTACGAGCAGAATATGGTCAGCCTTTCTCCATTAGACACAAAAAAAGTGGATGGAGGCCGACGGGATAACAAAGCTGGCATACGGTCACTATAAAGTTAACGATGGTTAATTATTCTGTCCAATGGTAGCTCAGTGCCTATAGGAACTAAAAAAAGCTCCTTACGTTCAAACCAGCGGGCAGGACCATCTACCAGATGGTACAAAGCCGGCTGGCCAACCTGCCGAACAACTTCCAAAATAGCGTGGATGGTGAGCGACCAGTTAGGATCGGTGGCGCGTCGGCTACCATCCTCGAGCTCGCCGGGAGCGTACAAGTACCGAACGAGAACGTCGTGCCCGAGAACAGGCTCATCCAGGCCCCACAAACGAGTTTTCGTTTGTGATGGAATCTGCAAATGAGCTTCATTTGCGTTTGCGACACGACGGACAGGAAGAGGGGGCTTCTGTGTCACTTTACCAACTTTC
Source organism: Allolobophora icterica (assembly GCA_963556255.1). Classification (NCBI taxonomy): domain Eukaryota; kingdom Metazoa; phylum Annelida; class Clitellata; order Crassiclitellata; family Lumbricidae; genus Allolobophora; species Allolobophora icterica. The sequence continues at coordinate 46,143,824 of OY744613.1, read as the reverse complement.
ATCGCTTCAACCTGCTTCATGTCAAGCAAACGCGGCGGCTCATCGTTTAGTATAGCTACAACTTCGGGCAACCGTCGAACCCATTCAACCGACCGATGAACCTCTTGCAGCCAGGAGCAATTCCTGAGCGTATTGAGCACGAAATGTTCGCTCGGCCAGAGTCCGATTAAAGCGTTCAACGATGCCTTGTTGACGATGATTCCCGGCCTGTCCGCGTCTTACAAGAACATCGTGCTTCGCCAGCAACGGCGTAAAAACACCCATAAATTCGAGTCCATGGTCGAACTGAAGGAGTCGAGGCCAAGTTAGTGGGTCCCGCTTGTAGATCCGACTTAAAGCGGCGGCAACTTCAGCCGCACTTTTATCCATCGACGGTTCAGCTTCTTTGTATCCTGAAGCGACATCAACAACAGTCAAGGCGTATTTACAAGTCTTGCGGTCTACCTTGTCGTGAGGTAAAAACAAGAGATCGGCCTGGTGTACGGCGTTTGGTCGATTTTTCTCGAACTTAGGACGTGGTAAGTGGCGGGGAACGAGTAGATAAATCTGCCACACCTCTTGCTTCTTCAGTCTATCGCGAGCCTCGGATTCTAAAACTTTTTCCACCGCAGCCTTACCTCGCCAGTAACCTCTAGGGCTGTAATAGACGGATGAAAGGTGCTTAGACATTTCAGAAAAACTATATATTACAAACAGGTAAACACATGCACAAATCATTTTCATTTGCGTTTTCGCCTTCAAACACCCATCAACAGCCTCGATTTCCTTCACATAATGGCCGATACGAGCCGGACATCTTTCTTTTCATAATTCGGAGTTTCATCGATGAGTGCGATCTTAGACGCGGTTGTAGCGAGGATGTCATCTGCGTGGTTACGCCCCGGAGTATCTTTATGCACTTCGTAAGCCACATCGTGGTGAAGGCACGCACGGTCGAACTGATTAACACCGTGATAGCAACATGGTAGAGGGACCCAGACACACGCTGACTGCCCCCTGGATGATGACGGATGGATGCAGCAAGCTTAAGCAGGAAGCTCAGGACCGAGAGGAGTCTCAGGGCAGATAAACAGAAGAAGGGGCAGAGTGCATATCAGTCACAAATGCTTGACTCTCAAGTTGTAAACACGCATTTGCTTGTCTCAAGCAGAACGTAATTTTTAATCAATGCAAACTTAACTCCAGGAATTTTTTTTAATGTCTCACCTAAAATATCAATTTTCACTGCCTACTTTTTTGAAGTCGCCAAACTCGTATTTAAACATAAATGAATGCAAAAAATGATAAGCCTGATTAATTGCTATTAAACATTCTGTTATGAAATCTTTTAGCCTCGCCGACATCAACAACATCATCAACATCAAGCATTGCAACAACCACTAAAAGTGAGTGAATTCAAACACATAACGTATAATTATAGTAAAACACTTTTAACACCGTCTCTACGAAAACTGTTCCAAATCAGGGTTTTTAGATGATGTAGGCTCGAACGGCTAGAAGCTTTCGAAATGTGTATATTGCGGAGAATGAAGAGAATCAGTTGGGTAGAGCATAAGACAAAGGAGGAGGTGCCGGGAATGGTCGGAGAGGAAAGATTTATGATGAGGACAATAAGAGAGCCTAAAAGAGAACGGATTGGCCATGCAATGAGAGGAAATTATCTGCTACGAGATATCATCGAGGGTAGTAGGCCTATGTAATGGAAAAAGACAAGAGGACGACCAAGGACAATGTTCCTAGACTGGATAATAAAGAAGGACGGCTATAAGAAGATGAACGAAGTGGCTCAAAACCGAGAAGAATGGCGAGGTTGGACATTATGAACCTGCCTAAGGGCAGAGAACCGAAGAAGAATAAGGCTCAAACGCGACCAGTACATAAAAATAAAATGCAATAAGAAGATACCTTTCTTAGCCTCCAAATACTAATTGAAATTCATAAATCGACTGTGGAGAGATGGAGCTGAGTCGACCCATAAGAATTAGTATTCGCTTCAGAGACACGTATTTATTATATTAACCGGTTTCGGCGATGCTTAACAAAGATTGCTGTGTTCTTGTACACAAGACCAAGTTGTGTGCATGATTTAAAGAAAACGGCCTAGCAGTTACGCCAAGCAGTTTTCTTGTGCCTGGCCTACATGTATATTGGCAACCACGACTCAATAAACAATCGGAGTTTCGCATTGCAAACTATAATTCCGGTGTAAAATTTACTACAAAATAAATTTAGACAGCTGTTGGTTAAATTGACAGAGTTATTTCATAGGCTTCTTCAGATCAATCCGAGAACTTGCATAGCGCCGTTATCGCAATGCAAATGATGGTTGATTGCCTTTCTAAATCAAAACCCAACGAACGTGGCCGTAACTCCAGATCCGTTAGGTTCCTGGTCAGAAAGAAGGCTGCCGAGGTTAGCCGGGTGTAAATTAAGTAGGCGTACTGGCTAGAACATCGCAATACCAGTAGTGTACTGAAACTGGAAGCGAATGCCCGAGCCAAAAAACAACAGACGACAAAGAAAGACCGAGATGCTAATACTATTTGCTTTCAGGCAAAATGCGAGTCAGAGCCTTTAACATTCAGTGACGTATTATTTTGACAGTTGAAAGAACGATGGAGCTAAAAACATGGAAATATTCATATGCAGTGCATGCTGCTTGTTAGTGGACTATGTTTATGTAAACGAAAAGGCATTATATAGCTCATCCTTACGCACCACAGATTATTTTGTTACCATATTATTTGCTCAGAAAAAAACAACGAAACCCATCTACGCCATCAATTTATTTGGAATAAGTTAAATGTGTGCTTTCAATTCAAGTTTTTTGTGTGTGGCATATTATGAATATTATTACCAATATCTTTAAACATAGGTGACGCATGTTGTTCGTGTGAGCCAAGTGCAACTGCTGCATGTACGTCCAGTAACAGCTGTGACGCAGCCGAAGATGCAGCCATAGCTCTGGGTGTTCTCCTCGGCATCTCGCTCATACTTCTCATAGTCGTGTTCTGTTTGTATTGTCGGGCACGAACCATATACATGTAAACACGGTATGTTTCCGCTTACGATCAATACTCAGTGTAAAATCATACGAAGTATATTAAAATAATTAAATGACAGACACTTTTTTATATAGGCATAAACACACGAGAAGATTCAACTTTGCGTCACACACCGACTTTGAAAATTAAGCAAATATAACACGTTAATTTAAAATAAATTAGTAAAGTTAAAAGAACTGTTATTTCATATTATTTCTTTCTATTAGGCTATTTCCTCCCAGGCTGCACTACAAAGTTTAAAAATTTTACCAATTGAACAGATTAGAATCCAACAGACTTCTGAATTCATGTTTAAGTATATGCACAATCTTCTCCCTGCAGCATTCAATGACTTCTTCACTTTGACATCCAAAATAAATCCCTAGTGTGTCAGAACATCTGCCAATTATAAAGTAGCACCTGCTAGAACAAACACCCGAAAGTTCTCAATAAAAAGTCCAAGCCCGAGGACTTGGAATAATATTCCTGTCACCATAAGAAACCTACCTAATATGTTAATTTTTAAGAGAAAGCTCCGCGAGTACCTAGTAGCAGCTGTTCCCTAGCCCTCCCCATCTACATTTTACTAGCAAATTACTGCCTTGAATGCGCACTAGGTTTTGATGCTGACATCTGATGTGACATTACTTCGATGTTTAGTTAACTAGTTAAGTCCAAAATGTCTAGTATTACAATGTTATGCCAGTTGCCACTATTTTTTTCATGTACAAGGGTAACCCTGATAGCGGGACCAAGGTCCCTTAAGGGTTTCTCTCCCTTTATTTCCATTGGAAATTAATTAGTTTATCTGTTTCCTGTTAACATTTTACACTGAATGATATCATCTCTGTTACTGCATTTTATTTTATATGAAGTAATAAAATTTATGGTTATGGTTATGGTTATTTCCTTTTGTAGATACAAATAATATTGATCCTGATCTTAACCTCTTTTCTAACTTAACCTGGGAAAGCTCTTATACTACGCCTGATTCCATGGCTCAAAAACTCAATTCTACCTCTAATTTCGCCGTTATGCAGTTGAATAGCAGGAGTATACTTCATTAACTAACCCACCTTGGGGATTTATAAATTCTGTGGCGGATTTGCCACAATGGTTGATCGAAGACATCAATATTAGCTGTCTTAGTTAATGAGCGTCTTATTCGATGGGTGGCGCTTTATAGCTGTTCGATAATAATTATAATTACAAGTGATTTATGTTATTCTTATCTTTTTAACGCCTTAATTTATTAATTAAAATAAGAGAACACGCCGTCTGTTCAATATTTAGTGGCTAAACATAGGGCGCCGCTTAATATAGCTGGTAGATATTTCGATTTGGACACCTGTATTATTTTAAGAAGATGGTAATGGCCTACTATATAAGCATGGAGGCCTGAATATGGTTTACGTACTAACTTATAGTCGTGCAGACCAATGAACATAGCCTTGCCATGGAGGCCAGAATAATGTCTTAGTGCCGAGTTATAGCTTGCAGATAGATGTAAATGGATGCATAAAGGCTGCCTCACGGTGCGTTGCTTATATCGTAGAGTGGCGATACTGCACTCTGCATATACAGCGATACGGTTCTTTAGTGTCGTTGGTTAGCGATTAATACTGCACTCCGTGTGGTAGTATACGGCGAGTGATAAAGCGAGTTCCAGGTTTCGGTTCGGGAAAGTTGAAAATATAATTACGGACGAGAGGGCGTCCGAGAAAAGGCTAATCTGTGCGATCCCGGGTGACACCCAAATCGATCGCTCTCGGGGAACGGATTGACTCCGCCGATCCGACAGGGCTAGGGGCCCACCCTGCTGTTAGATCGCGAGAAGGTCTGAATCTCGATTGTCGGTAGTTTACGGGCTGAGGAAACCTAGGGGAAAAGACCGATCGTGAGGATAGAGCTCACAGGTCTGTTACGGTAAAGTACTGGGCAAATAGTCCGCTGGTAACCGTCTGATAAACCTCAGGCAAAGTCCCTCAGTGGACAGTCAGATATACACGGTCAAAGACCGGTGGTAGCCGCCAGAGATACGCGGGCCCATACCCGGAGTTGACCGTCAGAGATACACGGGCAAAGCCCGGTGGTTGCGGTCAGAGAGATACGCGGGCAAACACCCGGAGTTGGCCGTTTCAGAAATACACGGGCAAAGCCCGGTGGTAGCAGTCAGAGAGATACGCGGGCAAAGACCCGGAGTTGGCCGTTTCAGAAATACACGGGCAAAGCCCGGTGGTAACAGTCAGAGAGATACGCGGGCAACGTCCCGGTGTTGACCGTCAGAGAGATACGCGGGCAAAGACCCGTAGTTGGCCGTTTCAGAAATACACGGTCAAAGACCGTTGGTAGCCGTCAGAGATACACGGGCAAAGTCCCGCTGTTGACAGTCAGAGATACGCGGGCGAAGACCCGATTGGTGATAACTCAGTTCAAGTATCGTCCACAAAAAACTGAGCAGTGCGATCCCGAGTTACAGCCGAATCTAATCACTCTTGGGTGTCGGATTGACCGCCGATTCAGCAGAGCTGGGGCCCACCCTGCTGTTAGATCGCGAGCCGGTCCGATTCCCGATTGTGGGAGTTTAACGGGCTGAACAAACCTCGGGGAGAGTCCGATCGCGAGAGATATATAAAACACATGTCTGTATCGGTAAAGTGCGGAGAAACATTCCGCTGGTGACGTTCGGTGAAGTCTCGGAACGATCTTGTTGAAACTGTTCGATAACATCGGGGAACTACCGGTAAATTTTCCATTCGCGGTAACCGTGTTTGGTTCCCTTGCAGTCATAGTTACTCCCGCGGTTTATCGGCAAATATCAGTCCGGGAGACCATCCGAGCGATCCGACCGTTGTCAGTTCCGGTGTTCTGGAAAGTTCCCACGGTGGAAAGCTACACAGGTCTGTGTGCACTAACGGGGTAAGGTTTCTGATATTTACCCACAGATACCGTTGGCAGAATCGAATGTGAGTACGAGTCTGTGCGCTCCCGGAAAGACGCAACTGTTACGTTTTCTATTGGATTCAGAGAGTCATGTTCAAGAGATACGGCTTGTGGAGTAAGGGCCCACTCTGCTGCTCAGGTCTCGAGACAGACTAATTCTGACTAGTGGGAAGATAAAAGGTTGTGTAAACCGGAAAGAGATCAGACCAAGATATTCGGATCGGGTATTCGGGTACCCAGGTCCGAAAGAGACACGTCCGCTTTACTAGCGAAATCCAGCTAGTCAGAGTCCCAGGGTGAAGTGTACGAGAGTCCCAGGAATAAAGGGACATGAGGAAACCTCGGGGAAAAGACCGGTAATCAGACCAAGAGTAAACGATACGTAAAAGTCGGGTACCCATATAGAACATATATGCTTGTCGCAACACACAGCTCTGAGAACTGATTGAAGTGCGAGGTCGGGCCCCCTTGTGCGTAGATCAGAACAAAGGTCTGTGTGTGCAGATAGCGAAGGCTATAGAGAGAGGACCTTCACTATCGGAGTGCCGCAGAGATCCCACTGGTATTTTCCGAAGCAGAATTCATTACTGTGAGGCCGGTATGCCGCACACGGAAATAAAGCGACAGACACGGGACGGTGAGAAGACGCGTTGCCCAATGGACGCATGTCTGGAAATACATGACGCAGAGACTCGTCATAAGTACTCCTTGTTCCCTGAACTTAGAGAACGTTTGGTGTTCCATGATAACGGCGATAGTTCAAGAGTCACGAGGTGCAGAATGGTCCTGCCATATTCCGATCAGGTGCAGAGGAAGAGAAAGCCCGTAACTAGGAAGGTACACAAAAAGGCAAAGACTGCTGCAGGGAAAAGAACGAACCCTGTTCTGAAGGACGGCCATCCTCAGGACGTTGCCCATCCGGCGACCGCGGAAGTGGCAGAGTCTGATGCCGAGACCGAGCTCTACAGTGTATTCTCTCTTAGTAAAGCGGTAAACTCTGAACCTCCTCTGACACGAACGGTCACTATGCCATTTGATGCTGAAAATAGGCAAGGCAGTGACTCGGGTGGCCCCAGACGGGTAGTGGGCTGGAGTCACCACAACGAGAACCCGCCCGGCGCGGCAGGGCAGGCGTCCGGGCGGCGATCGTCACAATTCAACTCCCTGTTTCTGCCTTGGCTCCCTCCCTGTTTCTGCCTTGGCTCTCACCGAGACCTGGTTTGACATTGAGACAGCCAGTACTATAAACATTATTGATTGGCTATCATCTTCTACACGTTAATTTGGGTTCAGAACGTTTCACTTACAGTTGAACTGATGCCCTGCGTAAATGGATTCAACCTTAATATTGATTGTAGGTTACCATAATAGTGGTTATCAAGTTAGACAAAATGTCAACAAACCAGCTGAGAAGAAATATTTGTATGTAAAACATCTATATTTACATATTTACAAAACAGAAGAGAGGTGGACGAGCCTAAAAGAAGCACTGATGAAAGAGGCGACTGAAACGATAGGATTCCAAAAGGGAAACGAACCGCGTAAACCATGGATAACAACAGAGATGATCAAAGACATGGACGAGAGAAGAAAATGGAAACATCAGAGTACAGAGGAGGCTAGACAGGAATATAGAAGACTGAACAACCAGCTGAGAAGAACAACGGATAAAGCAAGAGAAAGGTGGTGGGAGGAGCAGTGCAGAGAACTGGAACTCCTGCAGGAACAGGGGCGAAGTGATTTGGTGTACGGTAAAATAAAATCACTAAGCAAGAAGCAAAATACAGGAAGAGGAAGTGCAATCAAGAGCAAGGACGGCAGACTACTGGAGGACGCGGAGGATATAAGGGAAAGATGGAAGGAATATGTGGAGGAATTATACACAGGAAGTGGAAGCATCGAGGAAGAAATGAGGAAACAAGAACAGAAGCAGGAAGAAACACGGGGGAGGACGGCATGGGTCCGGAGGTGATGAGAGAGGAGGTCTTGGCTGCAATTAAGGACATGAAGAATGGGAAGTCGGAAGGAATTGACAACATCCCAATAGAAATACTCAGAAATCTTGGAGAGAAGGCAATGAACGAGATGGTGCAGCTATGCCAGGACATCTACAACACGGGAGAATGGCCAAGGGACTTCCTGCAGACAATTGTTATACCAATACAGAAGAAGCAGAATGCAACAAATTGTGAAGACCATCGCACGATAAGCCTTCTGACACATGCATCAGAAATCCTGCTAAGAATTATAACAAAGAGACTGCAGACAAAGGCGGAAGCAGAAAAATGCTTGGGAGTGGACCAATATGGGTTTAGAAAGGGAAAGGGGACAAGAGACGCGGTGGCAGCATTGAGGGTAATAGCAGAAAGAAGCATCCAACATGACCAAGACATATATATCTGCTTCGTCGACTATGAAAAAGCTTTCGACAGAGTAGACTGGAGAAAGCTAATGGGAATACTGAGTAGAAAAGTGGTGGATTGGAGAGAAAGAAGATTGATAGGTAATCTATACATATGACAAAGAGTGAAAATAAGAGTCGATGGAGAGTACTCAGAACCAGGAAAAATAGGAAGAGGAGTAAGACAAGGATGCCCACTGTCACCAATCCTATTCAACATCTATATAGAAGAGATCATAAGAGAAACGCTAGACGATATGGAGGAGGGGATAAAGGTAGGAGGAAGAAGGGTGAAGGCATTGAGATATGCAGATGACCAGGCGATGCTGGCAACTAGCCAGGAGGGCTTACAAAGGATGATGGATCGTCTAAACACGGTATCGCTGGAATATGAAATGAAAATAAACGTAGAGAAGACAAAGGTAACGAAGATAAGCAAGAGAAGCAGTATAACACCACAAACAATAAAGATCACACTAAACGGAGAAGAAATAGAACAGGTGGAGAAGTTTTGCTATCTAGGAAGTGTGATCACAGACGATGCAAGATGCCACGAGGAAATAAAAAGAAGAATATCAATGGGAAAAGATGCATTCTATAAAAGAGGAGAGCTGATGAGAGGAGGTCTAAGCAAGAGTCTAAAGAAGAGAATGGTAAAGACACTGGTGTGGAGTGTTGTTCTGTACGGCTCCGAGACATGGACAATGAGGAAGGACGACATAAAAAGATTGGAGGCCTTCGAGATGTGGGTGTGGCGCAGAATGGAGAGAGTTAGCTGGGCGGAACGGAGGACGAACGAGGAAATCCTGCAAATGATAGAAGAGCAAAGATCACTCATAAGTACTATACGCGGACGACAAAGGAAATGGATCGGGTACATCCTAAGGAGTGAGACAATGTTAAGAGACATCGTGGAGGGAAGGATGGAGGGGAAAAAGACGCGAGGAAGACCGAGGGCAATGCTGCTAGACTGGATGATGACAAAAGAAGAAGGATACAGTGGACTGAAGAGAAGAGCACAAGACAGAGAACGATGGCGTCTTTGGTCATACGAACCTGCCGATGAGCAGAGAACATAAAGAAGACATATTTACACTCCACACTGTTACACTCTATTCCACGAGTTAAGCTCAATAATGTAAGTTCACAATCATAACACTGAATGGTTACAAATATAGCCTGGTCTTTGACACATTTCAAAAGTTACTTGAAACCTTATTGAAAGTACAATTGGCCAAACCAGGTGTCGAACCAACTATCGTCCCTGTAGACGTAGAACAAGGTTCCTGGAGAAACTCGTCATAAGCGAAAGTAAGTAGCATGAATGCCAAGTTCCTCCACGACTAGAATCTTCGCAGTAACTCAGTGGTGGACCTCAAGTTCGATATTGGAAACAGTACGTTGCATGAATGCGCATTTCCTCGACATCACGTGTCCTCCCCGAAACTCTTCCCCGAAACTTCAGGTATTAAAACCACAACACGATAAATAATAGTGCGAACTTATTGAGCTTAAGTTTTAATTATTTAAGTAATTAAACTTATCTGGAGTATTATAATGAATATATTCGGTTCTTTCAAAATACCCAAAATATTGTAAACGCAATTTAAATGCAATTTCAATAACGCAAACCATATATTCCAAACACACCTGCACTCAAAACACCCAGTAAAACAACACAAATAGGGGTAAAACCGTAGTTTAGGTTGCTAAATTACCGCGTATTAAAATTGTTTCATAGTAAAACTCACACTAGAAGTTGGAGTATTGATGAAAATATTACTGAAACTAGTAGCTGGATGATTGTTGAACAGGTTACCTAATAAAACTGAAACTAGAAGTTGGAACTGTGATGAAAATATATCGTTTTAGTGCCGAAATTATCTCCGTCGATGACCGATGAAAAGATTTCTTACTTAACCCTCGAGTGCCCAAGCTATTTTTTGGTACACGAATGCCCAAAGGGGGGGTCCGACCGGACCCCAGTGTTTTCATTGTGATATCTGGAGAACGGATTGGAATATTTTAACGGGATTTGGCTTGTTATAATCCAAATTCAATTTGCAATCGACTGATATATGGTATTTCACAATAGCGCCACCTGGTGAAACTTTATTTGAACTTTAATAGGGGGCCTACTCTTTTGTAGTTTCTTTGCAATTTCGGGATTTTTCGCATGTATTCAATTGTACGCATGTAGTTGTTCCCTGGTTGTGGGGTACAGGATTGGAATATTTTAACGGGATTTGGCTTGTTATAATCCAAATTCAATTTGCATTCGACTGATACATGGTATTTTGCAATAACTTGCGCTAAAAATTTATTTCTGGGTTGGTAAACCATATGCCAGTATGACCACCAGCCGCATATCTTGGGGTGTCCTTGGTATATGCTATGGTTGTGGGGTACAGGAATGGAATTTTTAACGGGATTTGGCTTGTTATAATCCAAATTCAATTTGCAATCGACTGATATATGGTATTTCACAATAACGTGCGTTAAAATAATTTATTTCTGGGTTGGCAAACTATATGCCAGTATGACCATCAGCCGCATATATCTTGGGGGTGTCCTTGGTATATGCTATGGTTGTGGGCTACAGGGTGGTAGTATAATCACGCAAAATATAACATACGAAGCCCAATTGAATGCTTTAGGATGTCCTAAAAGCATTTCTACAATTTCGTAGCCGTTCTAAAGTTATCCGTGAAAAGCGGGTCTGGGGTCCGGTCGGACCCCCCCCCTTGGGCATTCGAGGGTTAAACATAAACTAGAAGTTGGATGAGTGATGAAAATATAGCTCAGACTAGCAGCTGGATGATCGATAAACATACAACTGCAACTAGAAGTTGGATGGGCAATGATTATTATTTTTTGCATAATAAAGTTTCAATGCAAGTGCATAATTTAGGGTACTTGTCGGTTTCACGACCACCAAACACGCCGAAAGAAAACACCACAACCAACGTCTGAAGCATCTGTTCGAAGTATAAATTCCTGGTGAAGATCAGGACGGTAGCCTTAAAACCGGTTACTGACACAAAGCATTCTTTAATTTTAACAAAGCCTCCGTATGTTCATCATTCCACACAACTACATTGGGCAAACCCTTCTTAGTTAGATTGGTTAGTGGTGCAGAAATTACTGCAATTCTCTTTTCCTCAACCTTGAACCCACTCAAATCAAGCGTCTGCAGCTTAACCAAAACTCATTAGCCAGAGCTGTCACTAGAACGCCCAAACATAATCATATCACTCCCCTCCTCAAATCACTCAATTGGTTAAAAATCGCAGAGCGAATCGACTTCAAAGTCCTATCACTAACCTACAACTCCCTACAATATTCCCAGCCCAAGTACCTTCGTGATCTCTTCCCCATTCAGACAACCCGCTCCACCCGATCCTCCTCCTATCTCAGTCTTTCTCGACCCCCAGTCACTACTCACCTCAAGTTCTATAACCGAGCCATATCCAACACAGCACCACGCCTCTGTAATGATCTACCCCCTCCAACCCGAATTCCGCAGTTTCTCAGTTCCTCCATCATCCCGTCCTTCATCCTCATCCGCATGTTGCGCTATTTATCCCCCCGGGCTTTCCACTCAAAACTGAAGTCTTACCTTTTCAAGTACTCCTACCCTGATTCATCTGAACCTTCGCCTTCCAGTTATTCTCGCCGTAAACGTCACCCGCCTTGATAGCTGCTCTTCCTCTTTCTGGTACCCTGGAAATCGGATTTGGACCTATTTTGGACTACTCTCTGGAAACCCCCTCTGATTTGGTTTAACCTTCTGGAAACTGGACTCTGACCTGTTTTGGACTACTCTCTGGAAACCCCCTCTGATTTGACGTAGCGTAGGATTATTCCTGGACCTAACCAAAGCTTTCGATACTGTGAATCATCGCATCCTCATATACAAGCTAGAAAGGTATGGAATAAGGAAAATGTGCTATCTTGGTTTCAGGATTACCTTGGCTCTCGTAACCAACAGGTAAAATCTAATAACAAGACATCCAAATTTAACATAATCAAGTATGGTGTTCCATAAGGTTCAATTTTAGGCCCTCTTTTGTTTCTATTGTAGGCCTATATTAATGATTTACCCAATGCATCGTCACTTGTTCACGTTATAGTGTTTGGTGACGACTCCAATGTCTTCTTTTCGCATAGTTCTTATGATGAATTGTTCAAGGTGATGAACAAAAAGCTTTTACATTTAACGATTTGGTTTAGAGTAAATAAGTTATCATTAAATTTGAAAAAGACTAACTATATATTATTTGGATCACACAGGAAACCATTACCACTGAAAACAGGTAAAATTGAAATGGGTAGGCCCTACTTGGGAAATTCCTCAAGTGACCTCATCCAAGTTCTTGGGTGTTTACATAGACCAGTTTATTACATGGAATGATCATATAGGGAAAATAGCTTCCAAAATAGCAAAAAACATAGGTGCTATAGGCCTATCTCGTATTTCATACTTGATACCTACAAATATTAAAGTGGCATCATATTATTCCTTGATTTATCCTTATCTTGCACCCTGCACAGTGATTTGGGCGTCCAACTGCAATCATCGACTCCATGAAATAATAATAATGCAAAAGAGAATGGTGCGCACCATAGCTGGCTCCTCATACTCTGCTCAAACTGACCCTTTATTTACTCAATATCGATTATTAAAACTATATCAGATTAAACAAAAACAGATTACTGAGTTTATGCATCATTATACATAGAAGAACTGATACAAGAGGCAATGGAACAGACAGGAGAGGGTATAAAAGTGGGTGGAAGACTCATAAGAGCCTTAAGATTTGCTGACGACCAAGCAATGCTCGCAACTACACAAGAAGGACTGCAGAAATTGATGGATCAACTAAACAGGACCTCAATAAAATACAACATGAAGATAAATATCGGAAAGACAAAGATTATGAGGATAAGTGCAGTGGAGGAGGAGATCGAAATGAAAATAACAATAAATGGAGAGGAGGTGGAACAGGTCAAGAGCTTTTGCTACTTGGGAAGTGTGATAACAACAGATGCAAGATGCCATAGTGATATTAAACGAAGGATAGTATTGGGAAAAGACGCGTTCACGAAAAGAGGAGAGTTGATGAGAGGAGGACTGAGCAAAGACCTAAAGAAGAGACTTGTCAAGGCACTGGTATGGAGTGTGGTACTGTATGGGTCGGAGACGTGGACCATCAGGAAAGAGGATATCAAGAGATTGGAGGCCTTTGAGATGTGGATATGGAGAAAAATGGAAAAGGTGAGCTGGACGGAGCGAATGACAAATGAAGAGGTGTTGCAAAGAGTAGAAGAAAAAAGATCACTGATGACAACGTTAAGAGAAAGACAAAAGAACTGGATTGGACACATATTAAGAGGAGACTCCCTCTTGAGAGAAATCATAGAGGGGAGATTGGAGGGAAGGAGAAGGAGAGGAAGACCGCGACAGATGATGCTTGGATGGATGATGACCGAAGGATACAGCGGACTGAAGAGAAAAGCACAGCGAAGAGAAGAATGGCGTCATTGGAAGTGGAAACCTGCCGAAGGGCAGAGAACTTAAAGAAAAAAATACACGGTGATTCAATTAAAAGTAAGCCAAACTTTATAGACAAATAATTTATTATAACTTGAGCTATATTTTATTAATAATATTTTCAAAATAAAAATATGCACATACTTACTTTTTTATTTTATTGACTTCCGGTTTTTACTTCCTACTAAAAAAAGGCAGGTTACTGCAAACAGACTGTTGCGTACGCGTACCCATTTCAGCAAGTCTGTTATGGTGTCCGCTGCGGTTTCGACGCTTGGTCGTTCCCATTTGGTCTTCATTGATCCTGGAGTAAAAATTGACGGAGCCTATTATCGCGACGTTCTGCTGTCACAACATCTTCTACCTGTTATCAGAAATCTAGCCCCAGAAAGCAATCCATGATGTCAGCGATCTGAAGCAACGCTTGCTGGAAGTGTGGGATGGTCTGGATCAGAGGATAATCGACGATCCTGTTGCCCTGGCGCGAGCGCCTCCAGGCTTAGGTGCAAGTAGAAGGACATTTTGAACATCTTCTTTAATTAAATAATCAAACCATACTACTGAGAGTTTTTCAAAAAATATTAAATGCTGTTTTCATGTTAGAAGTACTTATATGAAATAAAAAGTCTGGCTTACTTTTTATTGAATCACCGTGTATATTGAACACTTTACCAACTAAATACAATAACCTTTTCACTTACCGGTACTTTGCAGACGCTCATTCCTACAATATTAGACATCCACCACTCATTAGAACCATATTTGCACGTACTAACACCCAAAAATATTCGATTAGAATAAGAAATATAAATTATTAGTTAAGGGGACAAAAATAACCCCATGACCCTATGTGTATAAATGTCCTGTAATTTTTTTCATCTAAAATTCGCATGCATACTTAACTGGAATACCTAGAGACAACCTGTACAATAATTATTCTCGTGAAAATTCACATAACCCATTTCAGTTTTTAGCATCGATCCATGGTTCGAAAATGCACTCTGTGTTCATATTTAACCCCACGCCCGACGAATGGTTAAGCGCTCTGATGATGAAACTAATCCCCACCACGCTGGGATAGCACATAGAAGTTTGGCCAGTGTTGTTGCTCTCGTAACTTCCTGAAGAGCTTCATTAGAGAGTCCAAGATGTTCTAAGACTCTCAAGGCACATAGTGATCTGGCACAAGTTGCTAGAGTTGCGCTAACTGTCATGAGCTTCCGCTTTGAGACAACCAGACATATTGACTCCAAGGATGTTCATGGAGTCGACTCTCTAAGTTCTTTCTGAGGTTGAGGAATGGTTTTGCATCTGGCTCGTATAATTATCATCTCGAAAGATTTACTTTGGTTCAGCCTCAGATTATGTGTGTGTGCCCAATCTGAGATAATGTGCTAGCTCTGATTGTATGGTCAGGTACATTGAAGCAGGGATTATTAGGTAGGTATCATCCGCATATTTGGCCATAGAGTTTTCTGGATGTAACGGTTGTAGCTTTGATGCATTTGTTATAAAGGCGATCGGCCCCATAATTGAACCCTGGACGACTGAGGAGTTAATGTTTGCGATAATGGAGGATAATTGTTTTTTATCTAAACTTTTTATAAAGCGCCTCTCACAGTGTTCGCTAATCAGTGCGAAAGACCTAGTGAATAGAAAGTGGTTTTAAGACAGCGGAACGAGGCACTTGGGCCACCAGCTAATAAAGAGGCACGTGTCATTGGAGGGAGTTGATTCCATAGAGCAGGACCAATGCAAGAAAAGGCTCTAGTTTTGGTCATAGTGGTCTTGGCTCGTGGTACAAGAAGATCATGGCGATTAAGCGATCGCAATGGACGGAGGAAGTAGCCGAAACTGGCAGACGAACAATGTCACAGAGGTACTTGGGTGCTAAGCCTGTACAGGACCGAAGGACTAAAGTGAGAACATTAAGCTGAATCCGAGTAGTAAGGGGAAGCCAATGAAGATTATGGTGATTCAAGTTCTGTAGGAAAAAAATAAAAGTAAACAATTAAGAGAGGCTCTTTACTTTTTGAGTTCCTTTTAGTCCATAGAGCAAAACTGTGAAATATGGCTGAAATTGGTTTGGATTTAGGACTGCCTCAAGGAGCTTAAATATTTATTTTTAATATAAATTTTATTCAATTTAATATTTTTATTGTAAAGCATTTTAAATTACTCAGTAATATTTACTTACTTATTTCTTAATAAAGAACTAAAAAGAACATAAAATATAACTTAAGGCGTATAAAAGAGGAAGAAATGAAAGAAAAAGCAGCGGAATATCTAAGGCACAAACAGTAATCTACATCGAGTTTTGGAAGTGAATCAGGTCACAGTGATTCAGAAGATGAGTACTAATGAACAGTTTTCAAATTTTGTGGAGGAACACTGTGCAAAAACTCCAATTCCATCGACATCTGACTATGAGAGTCTGACAAAATGAGTTCAGTTCTGCGAATATCTTTCCACCAAATCTTGCTTCTGCACTGGATCGAACAAATGTCAGCAACAGAGAGGCAACCTACATCTCAGCGGCAGCAAAGAACTGAACTCATGGCAACGATAATATATCCGTTTTATCCAATTTATCCCTTTCGTTCAGCAGCATTCGAAGAACCAGATGATTAATCGATTCATATGTTCTGCAAATGTTCTGCAAATGTTTAAGTTGTCAATGACAGTGCGGAAAGAGGGATTGCACTAGCATTAACCTTCAACTCAACCTTGATAAAGCAAGAAGATACAAAATATTCTTGTTCCAAATTGTAGAAGACCATCGGAAACAATTTCCAAATTCAAACAAAAGCACCTTTTCCTGAATGTAGTCATAGTCACTAATTTTTCTTTTATCTTTTAAATACAGTAAAGAAATTGGGGACTTATACTTGCATACTTTCTGACGAGTTTAATTTTAATTCATTAGAAACATATTGGCATTTAACGTTATAGGCAAGGACATAGCCAGACTTAAATTCAAGAGGAGGCAACTCCAGGAGACATCCAGGAGTAGTAGGGGTACAGAGGTAGGCCTATAACCCACTGAAATGTTTTGAAATACAAAATTTCTCAATGTGGCTACCCCTATGGTTATAGATATGGCTTCTTAGGCAGTGTTACATTGTTTTTTAGACTTGACTGTTAAGTTTTTCAGTAAAATTAGTTGTTTACCGAAATTCGATTTTTTTTTGACAAAACGAGTTAAAGCTAACTAATTTCAAAGCCGTTGAGGCAGTACTAAACATCATCCAAATTCATTGAAATTTTTTGTGGCTTATTTCATTATCAAAAGGAACATTAAAAAGCAAGAGCACAACAAATATAAGATTTTCCATTTTTCTGAATCACCCTAATGAAGATGGTCGAACATGAAAGAGGAAATAAGAGACCAGCGAGAAAGTCGGGCTATTAATCTGGCCGCAGCATTTAAAACAGTCTGGAGGGGGGAAAGACGGACTTTTGGCAGCCCAATCAAAGAGAATTACAGTAGTCAATTCTGGAGCAGATGAAGGCGTGGATGATAGTGATAAAAACGGAGGAGACAGAGCGTCGGATTGCTCTAAGCCGTCTCAGATGAAAGTAAGAAGAACGGGTAAGATTAGCAATGTGTTCAGAAAAGGTGAGCGTACTGTCAAGGACAACACCAAGGTCACGGACGATAGAGAGAAACGTGAATGACGGGAATTTTTCAGCAAGAAGTGAGAAGTCTAGTTTGAGATGCTGTTGACGAGTACCAAACCATATAAGCTGCGTCTTAGCTGGGTTCAAAGACAGACGATTAGAAGACAGCCAAAGGTGTAAATCACGTGAGAGAGCATCAATGCGTCCAGTTAATGCAAGCTGTGCAGAGGGAGTGCCATGAACGAGCGCTTGAGCGTCGTCTGGATATACCAACGAATCGAGTTGTATGAGAACGATGTTAAATGAAGTTAAGTATCCAGTTGCAGATGTTTTCCGGGATCGTTACTTCTTTAAGATTTTGTGGAAGGGTGAAATGCCCAACCGTATCTCTCTCGAAAGGTCAAGAGTTATGAGCGCTACGAAAGGTTCTGTTCTGAGTAGTTTGTAAATCTGATGTCGAATAAATATGAGTGCCGCCGTTGTTGATCCTGAGAGGCGGAAGGCAAACTGGTCTGTAAAAAGTTGATGCATAGGGCCTACCTCCGTGCTGTCCAACCCGCGGCCCGCGGGCTGATTTTAAGTGGCCCGCCTGAAATAAAAAAAATGCAAGTCCATTTCAAATCAAATATCTCACTAAAAACGTGCTTGGACGTTTTTTGATATATTTTTTGGTGCTGAACTATTATAAAGCATGCCATACATGCTATTATTCACTGATTATTGCATAATTATTGCCATAATAAATTTTAAAACAGTTAATAATTGTCAATAAATTTTAGTCATTGCTTTTGAGTTTACTGGTGCGGCTGTATTTTAAAACAGTTAATAATTTTCAATAAATTTAGTCGTTTCTTTTGAATTTACTGGTTCGGCCTTCGGCTTCAAGAATAATTGTTTCGGTGGCCCACCGTGTCAAAAAGGTTGGACAGCACTGGCCTACCTGGTTAAATGATGGATATAGATTTTTGCGTACTATTACACGCTCAAAGATCCTTGACAAAACTGGGACAACTGAAATGGGTCTGTAGTGGTTGACATTCTTCGGTGTGTCAACCTTTGGAACTGTGTCGCAGCTCGACATTGGTATGGCAAGTGGGAGTCTGCTATTGAGGAATTTATTAGTTACGTGATAATTCTATAGAGCACCGGAGCGGCTAGCCTCAGGAACCAGGCCGGTACTCCATCCGGTCCTTCTGCTTTAGGGTGCAGTTTGTCCAGGATATTAAAGACACAGACCTCAGTGATAAACTCAGTGTTATTTTTACTGTTAGTTTTCTAGTCGGAAGTGCATAGGAGTTATCGGTCGACGTTTGGGCAAAGAAGGTGTTTAAATCTTCAGCTGTAATTTTAGTATTTTTACTCTGCTTCTTTCTTTTGTTGCCTGTTAGGGTATTGACTTTAGCCCTTAGTTCTTTCAAGCTACCCGTATGTTCAACACTTCTTAGACTAGCATTGTTTTTGCCTTGGATGCATTTACTGGAAGTGACGGCTGAGACGACGGAAATTTACAATAAACATTACATCGTCTATTTATATCGTTAACACTCAACCTTGCCTAATGACATCAGGTTACAACACGCGTGCAAATCGTGTCTTTTTGATGGAGATGTTCGAACGACAGCGTTGCATTAATAAAGGAATGTGTTCAAAGGAAGCATCAGCGCTCTTCAAAATGTGCTAAGTATCAGAGTATTGTCAAGTATTCCAGATTACTAACCAAGTGCTGGACATATTCAAGGCAAGGACAAGCGTATGCTTCAGTATAGGAGGTGTTGAAGGACAGATCAGACACATGTATTTTTCAAAAAATTTGGATGGGGACACAAGGAGAAGAAGCCAAAAGAGGTATCAGCCGGATACGATGAATCGCAAACGCATATATGATAAGAAGCAGGTTTGTCAGATAAGCTTTGGTGAAGTCAGGTTGGCGGCAATCCTTAACGGTGATTTAGAGAATCGCGCCATATTTTAACAAACAAGGTGTACCCATCAATTTTTAAATCAATTTTAACATTAACATAAACTTAATGCATTTGGTTGAAAATCTGATCAATTTTCCATGAATTGGCATGCTGAGATTCTCACTTTCTCCTTTTCACGCGAGGGCTTCTACGCCACACAAGCTAACGAGCATAAGTAGTAGTAAATCTGTAAACATCTCTTTATAGACGATATTGTTGAAAATAGCAACCGTACGCTGTGAGCTGTTAGCTGTACTCACTTCGCTGCCTCTTGTTAAAAGTACATAGTTTAAAAGCAGCTTTGTTAATCGACGTATCTATTATTATAATTATCTAGTTGTACATGTATGACTTTATAAGCCGCTCCTGTTATAGTTTTTTCTCAAATATATATGAAATAATTGTATACATGTACTGCTTGTGCGCTTGTCATGTGCAAATAAAGGCTACTTACTTAGTTACTTACTTACCTACTTAGAAAATAAGGAATATTAATATAGCTGGAACGCTGATGATAGAAGCCTTTCCCCATATCACCTTCCTGGATGTAGTTCGGGATTTAGGAGTCCTCCTGGATCGTACTCTTAGCTTCTCCCAACATGTTTACCAGCTTACCCGTGACTGTTATTATCAACTGCGCCAGCTGCGGCTTATTTCTCGTTCTCTGTCCCATGATGCTACTGTCATCCTTATACATGCTTTTGTAACAAGCAGGCTGGAACACTGCAGTGCGATCTTGGTTGGTCTACCGCTTGGATTGATTGGCCGCTTCGACTGGGTTCTTCGTTCAGCTGCTCGGCTCATTGGACGCATTAGTCCCTCGAGCTCGATCCACCATTAGACAACGCCGGGATTTCTCTATAGCTGGGCCATCCATTTGGAATGGTCTTCCGTTAGAGATTCGCCTTCACCCCAGGGGTAACATATCTGTTTTTTACACGCTGCTCAAATCTGATCTCTATTGCCGTGGCTGGGCTGGGAACGCTTCTGAGTAGGTTTCTAGAAGGTGCGCTATACTAAATTTTTTGAACGAATGAATGAATGAAGAAGTGTGTCAGGTCATTCTTTAGGAGTTAAGCGCTTTGCTGGGAAACAAGCAACTGAACCAAATTCTAATTTTCATGCTTTGTACCATAAATGATAAATCCGATGCTGGAAGAAATGCTCTGAGGCATACGCAAACCGAAAAATATGAGATCTAAGCCCAAATCCAATAGTTCTCTGTTGTTCTACAAAGAGGTCAACCAATCTATTTATATAAGGACACCAAAATAAAGTTGTGGAAAATGTTACCTTTGATTTCTCCCACAGCGTTGCCGTTGGCCATCTCAAGAAAGTATTTGAAGTCTGTTGTTTCGAAAGAAACTTCGACTGATTTATGTGGACGACAAATGACTTTCTCATGATCTTTTTCTAAATCATCTGCTCTAGCAAGTAATTCGTCAACTGAACTGCAGATGTCGCTGGCAGATCCTTTCGATTTCAGTTCAATGCAGTAAGCTTCAAAGCTGTTCAATATTGTGTAGCTTCTGTCTATGTTTTCCACTTCAGTCGCTATTTCCCTCAGATGACGTGCTTTTGTTACAGATAACTCATCCAAAAGCCTATCTGTGTGATCTGCTATCATTTCTTTAAGCTGCTGATTGCTTTTATGAATTGCATTCTCCTTCTCGACCATGTCATTTAGAAAGTCTGCCTTTCTCTTCTCCGCGTTCTTTCTCATTGACAATAACTCACCTGCATAGCTCGACATCTTCCGTGCACTATTTTCTATCATTTGGCGAAATCCTTCATCGATTGTGGCGACATCGTTGCAATTGTGTGATTTATGACCTTCAACGAAACACGAGACGTAGACGATTTTCTTGCAATCGGCGCAATAGTAGTCTAATGGTTTCTGAGTGTGTTTGGTGCAGGATTTAACGTTAGTCATTCGCTTTGTTTCTTTCTCTGTCTCGCTTCCAATTTTCAAAATGGAAGGGTTGCTTTCCAACGTAGCCTTGAAATCCAAGAAGTTTTCCATGAAGAAGTTTTTCTGCAGACCGATGATTCCGTCTTGTGGAATGATGAACTCTTTCCGACACAACGGACAAGGTATCGTATCTCCTGGTCTCTTTTGCGTCGTTTCTCCAATGCGTTACAGGCAAGCAAGACAGAAGGTGTGAATACATGGCAACACTCGTGGATCAGTGAATGAACTTATGCAAATTGGGCATTCTGTTATTTCTCTCATTTTACTTTGAGCTCTCTCTGTCGCATCCGCCATCTTCACTTTTCAGGAGAACGCGTTAAACTAGATCAACAAACGCTGTAATAAAAAATAATGGTCTGGAACTTTATTTGATGAAAGGTGATTACGTTTATGATTTCGACAAATGATAGCAACGCTTTAGACGTTATATCATAGCTGGGCCGAGTCATCTGAGGCAGAAGTTGCTTTCAAATTCAATGAAATGTTAGCTTTGCGGAGATTGGCTGGCTACTTTGAAAGGGATTAATAGCTTCAGACAAGTAATCGTAGTCGCAAAAATAAACTCCAAATTTCTAAAGCGCTACTCTAAAGCTAAGCGCAGGGATCAACTTATTGTCTACAAGGCGAAATGTCTCCCAATGTCGCAACCGTTCCGATGGATTCTGTAACATTTGTGGCGAGTTTACGCTTAAGCCTCAAAGAAATAGCTTAATGTACTTATTAAAAAAGCGTATGCGCTCTACTTTGGTAGAGTAAAATCGGTGATCAAGACAAACCATGGGCTCTTCACATTTGCTGTTCAACATGTGCTGTCGATTTGAGAGCTTGGATTAGAAGTACTCGTAAGACAATACAATTTACAGTCTCGGTGAAATGGCGACAACAGAATGATCACGTGACGGATTGTTACTTTGGGATGACCATTGTCTCTGCTAAGAATAAGAAATCTATCGAATACCTCTGTCTGCTTTCAATCAGGAGACCAGCGCTGCATGGTGTCAGTTTGCCTACACCGAAGCTAACAGAGACATCCAGTCTAGAATCCATAAATACAGCCTTGTGGCAACGATGAATATTATAAACATAACAGTAATACGCATATTACATGTATATTAATGTTTTCTCTCGGAAATAATAGACACTACGCTTGTAAAATAGATAAAAATTCAAAGTCCAAGAAATCACTGCAGAGTGTGTCAATGTTAAATATAGGCTACTCCTCAACGGTCTCGCGTGCCCTAAAGGCATTTATGTTTCCCCGTGGCTTCTGAGATGCGAGCTTCTCTGAATAGTTTGCGAGAGGCGCTTTATAAATTTCTAGATACAATAGTTAGGTCTGAATCAACGTAGATGTCTTATTCTGGATCGTGTTCTCAACAGTGTCTCAATCAAAATGGCGTAGTCGCGCTTTCATTTGTATATGTTGACCTCAACTTAAAAATATATCAGAATGGTTTTCGGCAAATAGGTTATCTTTGAATGTAGATAGGACAGCCTTTGTATTATTTAGGTCACATAGAAAGATTGGCCCGCTAGACAATTCAATTAAGCTTTATGTTAACAATTATATAATTAGCCAAGTTAGTAGCACCAAGTTTTTGGGGGTGATAGTTAATCAGCATTTAACTTGGGATTTACATACCGCCTCAGATACGTCTCCAGCTATATTATTCACTAATCTACCCCTACTTATCCTATTGCTGCATAGTCTGGGCTTCTACCTACAACACTAGGCTTCATAAACTAGTAACGCTTCAGAAAAGAGCAGTCCGTGCGATTAGTGGTGCTTCATGGGGCTCCCATACTGGCCCAATCTTTTCCAGACTTAAGATACTAAATTTGGATCAAATAAGGATTTACCAAGGTGCTATATTCATGTGTAAACTCAGAAGGAATTTATTGCCCTCAAAACTTAAACTTTTATTTAACACGGGCTCCGATATACATTCTCATGACACTAGAAGTGCAGCTAAATATAGATCGGCTTATGCTCATACCAATACAAGAAGATTTTCCATCAAGGTAATAGGTCCACAAATATGGAATTCTCTCCCTCCACCTCTTCAACAGTTGAGTTCACTTACGGGGTTTAAGAAATCACTACGACTACACCTAACTGACCTTAGCCAATGAAGATCACCGTGTTTACTCTGGGTCCCCTTGAAGAATAACTATCATTGAGTATGACCTACGAGGTCGCGTTGTACAAAATCGTCTAATTAATTGTCTGGCTCTCCTGGGCGGAGTCTCCCTTATTCAATTGCTCACCTATGTGAGTGTATATGTGTATATATGTATATGTATATATGTATGTATATATATAGTCATTTAAATTTTCTCGTTTAATTTTATGATTTTCCTTACTTTCTCGTTACATTGTGTTACTGCCCGAGTGGAGGCAGTCCCATCTGTTTACTTAAGTTAATCTCGACTTTGTTTGAACTAGGTTTTGTTTCCAAGTTGGTTCTGCGCTATATAAATTGACTGGAAAATAAGTGTCCCTGGTAGCGGGAGTATTCCCTTTTGGGCCTACCTTTGTGACCAACTTGTATAACAATTGTATTTTTGTGTAATTGTGATTATGTAATTGTGGTTACAATAAAGAATTCATTCAATCAATCAATCAATCAATCATTATATGCAAATGAAAGCGCGACTTAGTTGCATGTAAATGATATGGTTTCTGTTCTTTCCTTGTCCTGCGATAATAATTATAATCTTCATTCATTAATTGAAACTGACTAGTAGGCAGTAAGATTACATGATATAGTTGTAACAGACGATTACAAGTTTAACGGGAATTGAATTTAACTGTATGGCAGCCATGCAAGGCGCTCATCTGTGCTATTGCCAGTGATGGGCACTAAACTATTTGTTTTAGTTAAACTAAAACTATTTTCCAACTAAAAAAATAGTTTAACTAAAGTTGGCAACTGATTTTGGAAATTATTTAACTAAACTAAAAAAAGTAGTTAAACTTTTTCCAACTTTTTTCCAACTTTTTACAACAAACATTTCCACAATAAAAGACGTTAAGTGAACTGTAATAATGCAAAGCGTCAATGACAATTTCACCTTCAAACTATGCAATGTGTGCTTTTCTGGCATACAGTTACATGTGTACTGTTACAGTAAGTAGTGTATGAATTTGAAAACACAGGCTATTAATGCTAAAACCATGCAGTGTTAAACTGTTTTTTGCTGACAGTGTTCAATGTTCACTGTGGAAAAATTGTTGCATTTTGCTGACTTTTTTGGTTAAACTTTTTAGTAAGGAACTAAACATTTTTAGTTAAACTATGGTTTTAACTAAACTATTTTTTTAGTTAAATTCTTCCTTAACTAAATTTTTTTAGTTAAACTAAAAGTTAGCAACTTTTCAGTTAGGCCTAACTATTGCCCATCACTGGCTCTTGCATTGTATTGTATTGTATCTGGAAATTTAAAAAGAAGAATAACTGTTAAGAGGCGCTCTCAGCACAGAAGCCTTGGGGAAACAGAAATGCCTTCTAGTAGTTTACTTTATTAATTCAGAAATGTTGAGATTGTCTCCCCACTCGTCTGTGACTTGAAGCGTGATGAGTGTCAATGTTCGACCAAAGGGCACGCCCTTGTTTCGGACTATTATAATAATTATTATAGTAGCCTATTTACTTTGAAGCGACAACGTGCTCTGTTCAACTTCAAGTGACTGGTGGTGCAAAGTCAACCAAAGCCTGAGGAAGGGTGCTTAAGGGGAAAAATTCCACCAACCCGAAAGTCCACTTGTTACTGATGCACAAACAGAAGTACGCTGAATATTTGTTGAAGTATAAATAATTATGTCTTAGAAGGCAAAACAAGCCGAAGCATGTTGGGGAATCGTAATGAGAATGACGGCAGAAATGAAAATCAAGATGCAAAACATGCAAAGTGAAGGTGCACTCTACCCTGCCAGCTCAACTAAGTACTGCGCAAAATGTAATATAATTATTAGCCTGCCCTGCATCATAAGCTTTGTAGAGCGCACTTTTCCACATGTGGATGACTGACCAATGGCAGGCGAAATAAACTTTCTAAAACTCCTGATTTATGAAGATGCTTGACCGTGGTTATCCGTCTTATTTCTACCTCGGTTTTGACTTCAATATTCACAAGCTGGTGATTTTTACTCAATTTCCGCATCTGATGGCCGTTTGAACAACTATCGCAATAGTTATCTCCACACTCCAACATTTCTTTCTGGCTTTGGTATGTTTTCAGGTTTACCTTCATTACTGATATAACAAGGATAGCAGAGGATGGAGACACTCCCTAATTGCAGTGTAGCCTTGAACTCTAAGAAGTTTTCCATAAAGAAGTTTCTCTGCAGATCGGTGACTCCTTTTGATGGAATGGTGAACTCTTTACGACACAAAGGACAATGCATTTTCTCCCCGGGTTTCCTCTCTCCGCTTCTCCTGTGCGTTTTGGACATTCAAAACAGAATGTGTGAATGCAAGGCAACATTCTTGGATCAAGACGCAAAACATGCAGATGGCGCATTCTGTTATTTCTCTAAGCTGTTTAGCAGCTTTTTCTCCAATGCCCGCCATCTTCACAAATCTGGAGAACGTATTACCTAAGGTGTACAACGTTGCATAGCCTTCATTATGTTTAATGTCACCTGATTACACATTTACTTATTGACATGTCGACATAGATAATGTACTATGGAATCGTGGTATTTTAAAAGGATGCAGCTTAGAAGCTCTGCTGATGTCGGCCCTTTATAGTGAACGCGTATCTTTACACCTACTACAATGTGCCCAGACATACGAAAATGTTGTGATTTAGCCATTTAACAATAGCGATCAGATTTCCAAGAATTTCGGCTCGCTTTTAATTTTCATTAACTACAGCTATCATGGCCGATGATATTATCGTGAAGTGAAAGTATTTTGTGCCTTATGTTAATGGTCAGTTAAGTAATTTTTACAAGCCCTGTTTACCAAAACACACAGAAAAGTTTTAAAATAAGCTTATGTATTTTCGTCAAGCGTGCAAGTTGGCGAGAAAAAAACGCTGTTGTTGGACTTCGCACGAAGGCTGACCTAATTTTACCTACGGTATATCAGCGCTCTTGTATAGATAATAAAACTCATCGGAACCATGCGTTCACCAGTGTAACACGATATCCATTTTTGAACGTCTATTATAAATGATACATACAGTTAAGAGCAAATAAAGTCCTTCTTTCCTCAGTTCTGAACGTATAGCAAAACTTTAAAGCAACGCCTCACCCCCTTTGATTTGGTTTGCCCTCTGGATATCGGACTTGGACCTCTTTTGGACCACTCTCTGGAAACTTCCTGATCTGGTACCCTGGAAATCGGACGTGGACCTCTTTTGAACTACTCTCTGGAAACCCCCTTTGATTTGATCTGGCCTCCTGGAAATCGGACTTGGACCTCTTTTGGACCACTCTCTGGAAACTTCCTGATCTGGTACCCTGGAAATCGGACGTGGACCTCTTTTGAACTACTCTCTGGAAACCCCCTTTGAGTTGATCTGGCCTCCTGGAAATCGGACTTGGACCTCTTTTGGACTACTCTCTGGAAACCCCCTCTGATCTGACGTAGCACTCGTGAATAGGCTGGTGCTCTGCGTTTCGCCTTCGAGTGGCGCTTTACAAGTTTGGAAATTACCATTACGATTACGATTGCGATATTTCTGTAAGGCCTGGCTGCTTGTGAATCAAAGTTTTCAAACGAAAGCGTCCTTAGAAACGATCTTTGCCCAGAGCATTTTGGTTTACTTTTTGAACTGCGCACATCGGTTCACGAAAATTCTTAACATAATCTCTCTGGTACGTAAATTAGTTGTCAGCACAAACTGATAGATCACTAAACAGCTGGCGTCTACGAAACTAAACTGTTGCTGCTGAAATGCACTGAAAGTCTACTGTCCTGAAACTTTCAGGTGCAAGCGTGGCTTCGTAAATACTATTTTTGGACTGTTTTGTTTGCGGCTTCAGCTTCCCTTATCCTTAGATTTACCCTAAATACGACGCTAAACAATCTTCACAAAATTTTACTCAGCCGAAGGCGCGCCTGATTGTTACCGTGGCCGCCAAAACAAAAATATGCATGTCTCAGCTCATAGGTAAGCTACAATGACAAATGAAGTGTCAATTGTAATATTTCCAAGGTCAAGGAATCGATTTATCGTAGTGGCAATATAGTGTGTGAGAACTACTATCCAAGATGGCTGCCAACATGGCTGCCGAAACACAAAATGTGTATATCTCGGCTCGTAGGTCAGATACAATGACAAATGAACTGTCAATTGCAGCATTTCCAAGGTCAAGGAATACATTTATCGTAGTGACAATAGCGTGGGAATACCACTTTCCAAGATGGCGGCCATATTGGCCGCCAAAACACAAAAATAAGAATAATCAATCAACTGACTGATCGGTCACTATTGACACTGCAACAAGTCGATTCCTTGACCTTGGTAGTGTTACAATTCACACTTCATTTGTCATTGGAGCTTAAATACAAGCTGAGATATACATTTTTGTTTTTTGGCGGCCTTGCTGGCCGCCCTCTTAAAAATGTCCACTACGATAATTTGATTCCTTGACCTTAGAAATGTTAGAATTGATACCTCAATTGTCATTGTAGCCTACCTACAATATGTGTTGAGATATAAAAATGTTTGTGTTTTCGCGGCTATATTGGCCGCCGTCTTGGAAAGCAGTATTCCTACACTATTGCAACTCTGATAAATCGTTTCCTTGACCTTGAATATATTACAATTGACACTTCATTTGCAATTGTAGCTTACCTATGAGCCGAGACATACATATTATTGTGTCTGGCGGACATATTGGCCGCCATCTTGGAAAATAGTACTCCCACGCTATTGCCATTACGATAAATCGATTCCTTGACCTTGGGAATGTTACAGTGGACACTTCATTTGTCATCGTAAATTACCTCTGAGCTGAGACATACATATTGTTATGTTTTGGCGGGTATGTTGACCGCCATCTTGGACAATGGTATTCGCACACTATTGCCACTATGATAAATCGATGTCTTGACCTTGAAAATTTTACAATTGACACTTCATTTGTCACTGTAGCTTACCTACGTCCTGAGCTATATTTTTCTGTGTGTTTTGATGGCCATATTGGTCGCCATCTTGAAAAGTAGTATTTGCACACTTTTGCCACTATGATAAATCGAATCATTGACCTTTGCAGTGTTACAATTTACACTTCATTTGTTATCGTAGCTTACCTGTGAGCTTAGATATTACACATTGTTTTGGGGTAAAAAATTACCCCTCTATCGTAAAATGTTTCCGTCCTGCGAAGGTTAAAGCAGATTCTATATCTTACAGTTGCTCATTATGAGGATGGTTGAGCATTATATTATCTGCGGTTTTACTATTTGAGGTTTTATAGCTCCTTTATTGAATCTCTCAAAGTGAAACTCCGCTCAGAATACACCGGTGACTTGGCTGCTTAATCTGACTATGACTAATAAGTTAAGTAGAAACTGAAGAGCCAGGTGTTGCACAACCATAACTTACAATTATTTTTGACGCATAGAAAATATATTTTATGTCTGATATATGTCTGATATACAGTATGGCGAAATGATTAAACACGGAGTAAATGCCATGATACGTGAAATCCACAGGATGTGTAATATGACTTGGAAACAGGGACAGGCGCCTGAAGTATGGAAGAAATCTATCTTAATCCCACTAACTAAAAAAGGAAGTACGTTTGAATGCAATAACTATCGAACTAGTGCATTGATAAGCCACCTGCCGATGAACAGGCGGGCTTTCGGATGGATAGAAGCACCACACAACAAATTCTGACTCTGAGACTTATAGAAGAAAAAGCGATACGGAAGAACAAGAAAATATACAATTGTTTATGGACTTTAAGAAAGCATTTGACAGTGTTGACCAAAATGTGACATGGGCGGTTTTGCAGTCTTATGCAGTTGATAATAAACTGATTCAATTGCTCAGAGAGATCATCAGCACCTCGCAAACAGCGGTGACATGGGACCGTGGTTTAGAGCGAACTGGGGTATGAGACATGGTGATTCAGTGTCACCTACTGTGTTCATCACCGAACTGGAAAGAGCAGTGAAAAAAATCAAAGATGAAGACAAAGGAATTTCAGTTCATGGAATGCGAATAAACAACCTTCGCTTTGCAGACGATGTTGATATCTTGGAAGAAACTGACATGGAATTAGAACGAACAGTGGAGATGCTGAATGCTGAAGCCAAGAAATATGGTTTGATTATGAACTTCCATAAAACAGAAACTATGATATTTGGTGATAAGGAGATAAATCATCAAATTGTGGTAGAGGGCATAGGGTTAGAGAATGTGGAGAAGTTTACATATCTTCGAAGCAACATAACCTACGATTTGGACTGCAAAAGTGAAAGAAAGATACGAATAGCCAAAGGAACTGCAGTGCTGAAAGCCATGGACAAAATCTGGAAAGGCAAGGCAATTAGTATGAGGACTAAACTGAGTGTACTAAAGACATGTGTGTTCAGTAGCATGGTGTTTGGATGCGAGACATTGGGTGCTCACAAATGCCTCATAAAGAGAGTCTCAGCGTTCGAACGAAAATGTTATCGCAAGATTCTCAGAATAGGATGGAGTCAAAAAGTCACCAATGAAGAATTATACAGAGGGATCAATCTGACAAAAAATCCCATGCAAAAAATTATCCAGAGAAAGCTAAGACTGTTTGAACATAATTATTTGCAGAATGAAGGACAGAAAAATTAA
>OY744613.1:46034684-46113329 GCA_963556255.1 Allolobophora icterica | reverse complement strand
CTCGTGCTTTCCTTGACTTGGCTAAGGGGCGAAGATAAAGACTAGTAAGAACATAATTCAAGCCCTAGCGAAGAACCCCAAATCGTTTGTTGACAGTCTACAACGCTAACCATTAGACGATGGCGAAATGACTGCATGAATAGTTTAAGTGAGTTAAGTTTAGCTTATCACTGTAAAGAAATTGTGTAAATCTAAACAAGCTGTTTATATGTGAATCTGATGGTACGTAGGCTAAACGTGTTGCGTCTCTGTTTAATTTATACCCGAACAAAGGGGTTATATTATTGAACAGATCGGACAGTATACAGTCTCAGTGAACAGAACCATTTACGCTTAACGGGGAAGAGATTGGTCCATTAAGCTAATTCCGAGAAGCGTACATAGATATTAACTATAAACCACTTTCTTTCAGTTTTCCTTTTATTTAGTTCCAATTATTTCGCAAGTAAGTAAGTATGGACTTGAATACTCCGCCTGCATACGCACTGCGGCTAACAAACGGGTTATACAAGTGCAAGAAACAAAGCAAGTCAAGAATAGGCACAAATAAAACATAGAAAGAGAAAATTCAATTAAAATAAAGTAAATTAAATTAAATTAAATCCGCCAATGTTAATAGTTTTCCCATAATAAACTAAGATTAACTGCTAGACTCAAGGATCTACTTCTATTATTTCCCACATTCATAATATGGATGTTTAGAGATTATGACTATAAGCCTCCAATAAGAACCAGCATGAACGAGAGCCAGGCAGATAAGGCCACGCTATGAAGAAAGACTCATCATGCGTTTTAGCGTTCGTCGTGTACGCACCAGCGTGTTCAGCTGTGCTCGTTTTACGTCTCGTTTGCAGTTTATCTTAGGAGTTATCTAGCCTTTTCTTTCAATAACCTCTCAATTTAGTTTGTGGATATGAGGTTGCTTATTTTCGTGAGTTTGGTTAACTGATCGTTGTTAAATTTAATGAAGTTTTGGATGCT
The DNA here is from genome assembly GCA_963556255.1 of Allolobophora icterica. Taxonomy (NCBI): domain Eukaryota; kingdom Metazoa; phylum Annelida; class Clitellata; order Crassiclitellata; family Lumbricidae; genus Allolobophora; species Allolobophora icterica. The sequence goes on along the minus strand of OY744613.1, from coordinate 46,112,348 downwards.
TTGTCTGCCTTCAAAATACATTCATTTACGCGCCGCCGGCCTGATGCGACCTTGGGCTGCGTGATGTCATTGGTTTTATTTACATGTCTACATGTACATTTTGAGGATTTACGTTCTATGCGCTACCGGCCTGATGTGACCTTGGGCTGTGTGACGTAACTAATATTTGTTTACATTTCCGCATGTACACGAGGATTATACGTATACTTAGCTGCTCTGTCACTGAGTTAACCAACTTTCTGCCACTGAAGTGTGAAGATGCGTATCTCGTACACAGCACAACAGCTCCTTCTACTTCACTCGTCTGCCCAGCGCCCTTGTCGCTGAAGCCCTATTCTCAACTCAGATTTGGTGCCCGGGTACTTATCGCTCATCCTTCAACAACGTCACTTTGTCTCTACCTGGGAAAGTTTCATCCTCTTCGCCGTCTTCCATTCCGGCGTCCAGCTCTCATTTGGGCCCTGATGAGCTGGTTGCCCATGATCGATCTACTTCTGATTCTCTCGCTCCTGATCAGTCTCTTCAGGACGTCAAGCGGCATCCAGGCCTTCGAATGGCTACATGGAATGCTCGTTCTCTCTCTGACATATTCGGGTATGTAGCCCAAACTCTTCAGGAAAGACAACTGGACGTCTTAGCCGATACGGAAAGCTAGCACCGCGGTTCTGATGACTCTTTTTCGTGCTGCTCCGTCCGGCTTCTTCTTCTACGACCGCCCCAGAGCCTCTCGTCCGGATGACAACTCGGTTCGCATGGACCATCAATTCTACAGGCTCTCTACAGACCTGTCTCTGCTCATCTTACCGGAATGTTTTTTGATGAGTTTTCATCTCTTTTTGAGAGCCTACTCACAAGAAACAGTCAGCTGGCCATTTTAGGTGACTTCAACATCCATCTACAAGACTCCTCAGACCCATCTACTCTCCGGTTCCTTGATCTACTTGCTCAGTTTGGTCTCCGTCAGCATGTAAGTGAGACCACTCATGTGCTCGTCGGTACCCTTGACCCGATCATCACGTCTGACGAAGTATCTGTCTGTGATCTACACGTTCACCCGCCGACTTTGTCCGATTATTCGCTCGTTGAACTAACTCTTTCCTTCTTGCATCTGCAACCCATATATGCCATTCGTATGGTGCGTGGCTGGAAGACCTCGACTATCAAGTATTCCGTGATGCTCTTCGCTGCTCAAAATTTGCTTCTGCCTCCTCTTCGCTGGATGTCTTGTCGGAGGCTGACCTGTTTGACCTTTACTTCACCACCATGAACGAAATACTGGACAAATTACTACCTCAGCGGAGGGTCAAAATGCGCATGCGACCCCTTGATATGTGGTCTGACAGTGATTACCGCAAGTATCGCCGACGCACACGCTGTCTTGAAAGACGCTACCGTCGCTCAAAAGATCCGGCCGACCACCTGACGAGGGTGACTCAACTCCGATCGCTCCATCGTCTCCATCACCGCAAGGAGGCTGAGTTTTGGGAGTGACTCTTCACGGCTTCTAAATGTGTCCCAATATGCAGACGATTGAACTAGCTGCGTACACACTAAAGACTGCAATGCTCCAGAATCACGTAAAAATACAACAGATTTGTGCACATTATTGACATCACTCACATTCCCATTTGCACAGAATGGTAGATAGCGTCTGTCCACGTGTGATATCTCATCACCCTCTTCAGACACTTTCACAGGCGCCGACACGCTATGTAGGCCTACAAAACCCACGTGGTTAGGACCATCCCTCCAATTTTCATCATGCTCTCTTCTATTCTTCTTTTTCAACAACCAACACCTACTCTTTATATGACCTATACCTCCCTACAGTGGTGACATCTAATTGTCCCCCCAAACGGCTCCTCTTTATGGCTGTCATAATCGAAATTCTTCCCCTTGGGTTTACCATTCTGCCCCCAATTCCTACCCGAATTTCCAGAATCCTGTTGCTGTCCCCCAATGGCTGGAATTGGCACCTGTTTATTATCATCGCATATTCATCAGCTAACTTCGCAGCGGCTGTCATCGAAACTGGCTTGTATCTACCATCCATTTATGCAATTCAGGAGCAAACATTCAACAAATTGCTCCCTGTTAAACACTTCTGCCTTCCGTTTTACATCATGCAAAGCTTCTTCACTATCAAGCCGGCGTTTTAAGCGGAACCTGCAGCCGGAACGCATAATTTGAATAGGTTTCCACTTTTCTTTACACATTCCTCTAAACCGTTTTCTATGGAATTCTGGGACCCTTTCGTATGCTGTCAATAACGCCCATCTCACCGCATCATAGTCAGCAACCTCATTAACCGATAACTCCGAAAAAGTTTCTGGGTCTTCCCCGTTAATTGTGGATGTAACAAAACCGTCCATTTATCCTTTGGAAACTTATGCAAAGTCATTGCCCTTTCAAAAGATATCAAATGATGCTCTATATCAGTGTAGTCCGTTGTTGGCTTATGTCACAAAAAAGAAAGGGAACAGAGATTTTGGGTAGAATCTTGGCAATGATGTTTAAATTAATGACATTTTAGTTCTGAAGCAGAAAAAATTTGTTGTCAATTTTTCTGTCATGGTTTAGGCCCCTAGCGGACGTTTTAGCATTACGTCATATCCTCACCTTAAAAAAATGCCAATTAGTCAGTCAGCTTGGTGTAAAAATTGCTCACTTGATGTTGGAAGCATGAAATTTGGCACATGGTAGCAAAATACGATGAAGAAAAATTTAGCTATATAGGGCAACCGCAGATTTGCCTTCAGACCTCAGTGGCAGCCATTTTCCAAGATGGCCGACCGAAAATAGATGTTTTTCAATATTTCAGCTTCTAGTTCACTTAGAATCGTAATCTTGGTGTCTAAACATACATATTTATGGGCAAGAACTAATTGCAATCACTTACCTATAAGAGAAAAGCTAATTGTGGTAGCCACCTTGAAGTTAAGGTGGCCTGAAAGGGACAGTACGGTGCAAATTATGAACTGGTTAGTTGCTCATAAACTGATAGAAGCATGAAATTTGGTACATAGTATGAACATGACCTAAGGGAATTTTGTAGCAGATACCCACTTATTCAACAATTTCTGTAATTGCCCCCTATTTAGGCCTTTCGTCTCTTGTCCTAAACGGTCCAACTCTTGCCTCAATTCCTCGGCCGACATTTCCAAAACATCGTCTGCTGTCAACGGCTTTGCCGCTAAAAGTCTTTATTTTCAACTCTCAACTTCTAAAGTCAATTGCGTAATTATATATCGTACTAGCTTTCAATCAAAAATATCGCTCCCAATTTCAACATTTAGCGAAAACTAACGACTAACTTTGACACTCTACTTTCACAATTTAGCACCCAACACCCAACTACGCCCTAATTCAAATTTAGAACCGGCTCAAGTAATACCCAAATTTCCAATTTTCTCTATAGAAAACCCGTCCACTACATTACTGAAATACAGAACCGGTTCGAGCCCCCATGTGTAGGAAGGAATCTAGGGGATTTAGTGAAATATGAGTCCCGTGTTCAAGATAAACAATTTATTCAGCGATATCTATAAGCAAACTTATATTACCTTAATTAGAAGACAACCGTAAGCACGTCAGCACGACAGCACAACGACAGTAGACAAGCCTCAACGAAAAGAGCACCGTCAGAGTACATCAACCACGCCTCAACAGATCTAAGTAAGACCTTCAGTGACGACCGTACGCAAACGAACAAGTCTCAGCCACAAGGGCGACTAAAGCCAACGTTCAAACACTAACACCAGTCTGCCACTAACACGAATCCTACTGCAGGCTAATGCACCTGACCTCGCATACGCTAATATAGCTAGTTTTTGGCGCCAGTCTAATTCCGGAGCAAGACCCATCCCTCCATAGGTCTACTACACGTGCCATCCGGTCAGGTAAGGTCAGTCACATCCAACAATATATACATGTATATATATATATATATATATATATATATATATATATATATATATATATATATATATATATATAATATATATATATATATATTAGTGATGGGCAAAATACTTTTCAAAAGTATTTTGAAAATGCAAAATAAAATACTTTTGAAAAGTATTTTTAAAATACTTTAAAAACTACTTTTCAAAAGTATTGTGAAAAATACAAAATAAAATAGTATTTTGAAAATCTTTTGAAAATAGTTTTTCAAAATACTTTTCAGAAATCAACGTTATGTACTTTTATCACTACTCATTAATGTGTACATTTTCATTCCATAAGGGTACTTGACAGTGATCTATAGTTTCTTATGGCTTGTCTGAAGTAGACTTCATAAACATTCAATAGGCTTAACTTCGACTCCCGAAATTAATTGAGAGCAATGGAACAGATAAATTTAACAAAGAAAGATGTCACACTTTATCCGTGTAACAGTTCTTCACAAGACAGTCTACACAGACAAGTGGCAACAGTAACCGTTCTGACCAGTTTTAGGCTTGCTTTAACTAGAACATGCTGAAGTGCTGCCAGCCTGCCAGTGTTAACATGTTTGCCCATACTTAAAACAGCTGATGATGAATTATGGGCTAGTCCTGTTGTTTAACCCTCGAATGCCCAAGGGGGGGTCCGACCGGACTCCAGACCCGCTTTTCCACGATAACTTTAGAACGGCCATGAACCTGTAAAAATGGTTTTAGGACATCCTAAAGCGTTCAATTGGGCTTCGTATGATATATTTTGCGTGATCATTCTACCACCCGGTAGCCCACAACCATACCATATACCAAGGACACCCCCAAGATATGCGGCTGATGGTCATACTGTCACATGGTTTACCAGCCCAGAAATAAATTTTTTAACGCACGTTGTTGTGAAATACTATATATAGGTCGATTGCAAATTGAATTTGGATTATAACAAGCCAAATCCCGTTAAAATATTCCATTCCTGTACCCCTCAACCATAGCATATACCAAGGACACCCCCAAGGTATGCGTCTGATGGTCATACTGGCATATGGTTTACCAGCCAATAAATAAATGTTTAGCGCAAGTTATTGTGAAATACCATATATCAGTCGAATGCAAATTGAATTTGGATTATAACAAGCCAAATCCCGTTAAAATGTTCCAATCCTGTACCCCACAACCAGGCAACAACCACATGCGTACAATTGAACACCTGCGAAAAATCCCGAAATTGCAAAAAACTACAAAAGAGTAGGCCCCCTATTAAAGTTCAAATAAAGTTTCACCAGGTGGCGCTATTGTGAAATACCATATATCAGTCGATTGCAAATTGAATTTGGATTATAACAAGCCAAATCGTGTTAAAATATTCCAATCCGTTCTCCAGATATCACAATGGAAACATTGGGGTCCGGTCGGACCCCCCCGTTGGGCATTCGTGTACCAAAAAATAGCTTGGGCAGTCGAGGGTTAAATGTTGAAGTAAAAGTTTTTCAAACAATTGCGGGCTCAGATGATTCCTTTGGCTGATCATATCATTCCTGCAAAGCTAAACAACCGTTCAACTGCAGCGGATGAAGGAAGTCCAACATTAAATTTTAGAAAGATAGGCTAAGTGCGGACCAGTAGATATCTCTCCAGAGTGTTCTATCATTGTATTGCAAAAATGCAGTTCGACCTGGGAATGAAGAGTCGTTCTTGGCTCTCCACCAGCATCATCCATATAGGTAAAGAAATGCAAAGTTTTGGATTCTACCACTTCATCTGAACGACCGGGCTTCATAGCATCTTGGTGATGTTCCCTATCAGCTGAAAATCATAACGTTTGCTCCATATTTGCATGTTTAATCCATCGAAGTTTGCTCCATATTTGCATGTTTAATCCATCGAAGCTTGAAAGCTGGGTGCGTAATAATAATAATAATAATAATAATAATAATAATAATAATAATAATAATAATAATAATAATAATAATAATAATAATAATAATCTTTTTAATTTTTAATTGAAACCGACAAACGCAGTAAGATTACATTGCGACATGACAATACAAATTATTGTCAATATCTTAACAAAACACACGTTATGGTAGCCATGCAAGGCGCCTGCCCGAGGGGGGTTGCGGGAATAGAACTGCGTACTGCTGCTTTCTTGCTGCTCTCCTGGCCATGAGTGTTACCATTATTCTACCCCCCCCCCAGTAGAGCGGCATGAGTGGAATCGGAGAACGTGAAATAGTGACTTAAGCGCTTATTGATGTCAGCAGAATGATGCCAACGGCATGCAACATTTCAAACCATTACTATGCGATGTGCTGCAGCCAGGGCCGTTTTAAGGTCGTCGTAGGCCCTATCAGCACTTTTGCATTTGTAGACCCCAAGTCAACTGTCAATTCCAACTTCGCCAAGTTCACATAATGTAGGCTAGCACTGCTTAACTTAGACTGTTTCCATATTCCCGGTCAATCATTCAATATCTCATTTTCAGATTTTCAGACTTTCGTAGGCCCCTGGAAGTTTCGTAGATGAGCAGCAGAAGTAAAGTGGGAAAAGAAAACCCAAGTAATTCTCGGGCTTCAAGTCACCTTAAAGACGATCAAGGTCTTGAGCTAAGTGGGAGAAAACCTCGATGTCTTCCATGATGAAAGTGATTTCAACATCCTTTAATACTGGCAAATAGAGGGATGTGCACAATGGATCCAATTTGGCTGGAGAATGTGTCAAAAGACTGCTACGAGAATCATAGTAACTGTTCCAGCGAGTGGCCACAGGAGTGACAATTTAGCACCCCAAACTTCTCTGAATTATTTCATTGGACTGCGGACTATTTACCTTGTTACATATACCTGACAATTTGGCATTGGTAGAGTGAAGAAGAGAACGATATCTAGCATTGGCTTTTGCAGCCGCTAATATCGCCTTTACTTCTACAAGGTTTAGATTCCTAGTCTTTATATAATCTATGATCTTGGCGAAGACTTAAGTCGTATGTAGAGTTTCAATAGGAGAGCCTAAGGCCAACTCCTTCGTTTTCAAGCTCGTCTCGTTGCCCTCTGAGGCCGACAGCGCTGTTGTTTATCGTGTGACGTCTGAAGCTCGTGCTAGGAGAGCTCTTCTTCCACGAAGAAGAGTTATTGTGAGTGCTACTTCTTCTTATGCCGACGAAGCAGTTGCACGTGTTTGTCTACAGTTTATACGTCTTTGGTGAACTGACGAGTGCCGTTGTGAAAGGTAGATTCTGTTTCTTATGTTATCTTATGAATGAAACCATTCTAATCATACCTCTAGACTGAGCTCTTTTCTTTAAAATATAATGGGACCTAACAATATATATGTAGCAGGATTAAAAGGTGAGAAAAGGAAGAAGCAGCGCTACCAGAGAGAATGGTGGTGCACACCACCATTCTCATATATATATATATATATATATATATATATATATATATATATATATATATATATATATATATATATATATATATATACGGGCATTTATAAAGCGCCTCTCGCGGTATAGACCAGTCTTGGTGGTCGTAGGCAGCTGGCGGGGGTTGACTTACACCTACTTACTTAAACCTTTCTCCATATCACTTTCTCCCTTACTGTTCGTGACCTAGGTGTTACGCTGGATCGAGAGCTTAGTCTCTCTCAGCATGTTAACTTGGTCACTCGGAACAGTTATTATCAGCTCCGGCAGTTGCGTGTTGTACTGAGGTCCCTCTATCCATGATGCTGCGGTCATCTTAGTCCCCGCATTTGTCACAAGTATACAGAGTCGACCACTGTTGCTCGGTACTTGTTGGTCACTTCAAGGACCTTTTTCTTTCTTGATCTCGCGCACTGGGAGCGCCTCTGAATGGCCTATGCCGCAAGAGGCGCTTTATAAATGCCCATATACAATACAATACAATACAAATACAATATAGATACATTACAGCTGTCTTAATAATTATCTGTCCTCTTTTCTGTATGCGCAAATTCCAACCACTCTCCCATCCAGTCTTGTCGGAGGATATAATTGAGCGTGTCACCATCAAAGCTTTGGATCGACCAAGGAGAAATCCTATCTTTCAACAACCAACACCTGTTGTAGCTTTCAACCCAGAGAGTAAGGTTCCAGTATCCATGATTCTCTTGGCAGTCGCTCAGCTTGCTGACATTTCCCTAAGGTCAGAGCTGGCATTGGCCGGCGTTGGACAAGTTCCATTAGGCCTACTATGTTATTTCTATAGCGTATCGAGTGTGAGGTTCGTGACACGGGCACAAGCACTGGCTCTGTTTGAAAATGCGCTCATATTCACTATTAGAATTTAGGGCGCAAATGATATTTTTATTGTATCATGCCCAAAAACGTTGCGTGAGCATGCGCCTGCCTCGGCGCCACAGAGCCAAAACTTGTGTGAGCATCGGCGCCAGGCCCGCAGTTCTGAGGGGCCCGCATTTTCGGAAGTACATTAAAAATTTAATTGTACTTGTAATTTTGCCCCTCGCTGATGGCTATATAATATTGGAAATCACAGCACCCGGGCCCGCACTAGCCTTAATGCGGACCTGATCGGCGCCTTTGGTGCCATCGGTTCCCGGGCCCCTGGGGATACCCTTATGTAATATTCAGTGTCTATTAGGCTGCTGAAGAATTTCTAGACAATCGAAGACTGTGCCGCCACATAGCGAAAGGCAATGGTTAGTTTGCATGAAAAAGCGTCATCCATCGAATGCTCATATTATAAATGCAATTCAGTTCCGTTGGTGTGTTATTAAAGTACGTTTGAATCGGTATGGTTATAGCGACTCTTTGTCCTTTGCCTTCAAGCCTGTAGGCCTATGCTTTCTTATTAATCTAAAAATCTGTTTCAAACAGAAAATTAAGTTTTTTCCTGTGGAAAACTGATTAGCTCAAATAAAACTAAGTGCTAGGCCTACTAACCATAAAGGGAATGTTTATGATTGTTTACAGTGACAAAATCACCGCATTTTGAAATGTTGGTGTCATGTAAGAAAACTTAGCTTCGCAGAGTGGATTTTGATCATTGTTATGTAAGAGTTGAAAAACGCTTGAAAGGCAGAAGACATGTTTATTGTTCAGTCTGACACGACTGATGGTCTGTTCAACTCAAGACTCTCAAGTTAATGTCTATGTAATCAAGACTGCTGTTGAACAGCGTAGTTTAGTCGCTTTGATTGTTGGCAGATTAACCCTCGGACTACCAAGGGGGGTGGTTACCACCTCCCCTACGTTTTTCTGCAAATTTTTTTTGTAGCACATGGAATATAATTTTGACATTTTAGGTAGCTGTAGGGGGTCCATTTGCACACATTTTGAGGTAAAAGTCGTGATGATATCCCACGCCATAAAAAGTTATACCCGATATAGCCTAGGTACCACGTTTTGGAATCAGGAATTTCTCTCGTCAGCTGTTAGCTGTTGTCGACTATCAAGGTATTCATTATTCTTTCTGGAAGAGAAACAACTATGCCATTCTTTAGAGGGAATGTAGGGATATATTTGGTTCTTAGTTATTTGTCTTTTGAAAACCGGAAGTGATCATAATAAATAATAATACGCTTTTTCAGTGTGAAAATCACTGATGCAACATCACAACGTAAACCGATATGGTTGGGTATGGGGAAGGGCAATAAACAGTCAAAGCAGAATGCTTACAGAGTAAAGCAGTGCTGTGAAGTGTTCAAGAATCCTTTTTTCAGGAAGCATTCGCACAAAGCAATGAAAGTAACTTGCAATAACTGCAAGGACCACTGACGTATTTGACTGCCAGGAAAAATTACATAATTTCTTGTTTCATGTTGATATAGCTGCACGCCTTTAGATGTTGCCTGAAACTAAAACAGACTTTGGAATAGTTTGTATTGTTGAAAATTAAGCCTCATTATATTTAGAATATTCTTGGATACATAGTTCATTTTCAAAATCCACATCATTTATTTTTTTTATCCAAAAAGTACAAATTGTGTGAGATAATATCAGATATCGTTAAATGGACTGGTGCCTTTGTTAAAAAATATATAATTTCGAGATGCATTCATATATTTTACAACTAAATACACCATTCTTGTCAGAAATGAATGCTGAATCAAATGCTGTATTACATGATATGATATTTGAAACCAACACGAAATTCCAGTGGGGTGGTAACCACCCCCCTTGGTAGCCGATGTCGCAAAAAAAACATTGGTAGCCTGAGGGTTAACCTTGACATTTTTGAAAGCACAGTCTAATAACAGGTCAGTGTACACTTCAAAGGTAACAGTTTGGACACTACTGAATAATCAGACCTATGTGTATGAGCAATGCATACGTTATTCGCCTAAGTCCGGACTAGTTATTCTCTGATTAACAGCCTTCCATAAGCGGTGAACACGATATTGGCTAAGGTGGCTGACTAACTAGGTCATCTACCGCATTGCTAATATTGGAGAGAGAGAGAGAGAGAGAGAGAGAGAGAGAGAGAGAGAGAGAGAGAGAGAGAGAGAGAGAGAGAGAGAGAGAGAGAGAGAGAGAGAGAGAGAGAGAGAGAGAGAGAGAGAGAGAGAGAGAGAGAGAGAGAGAGAGACAGAGAGAGAGAGAGAGAGAGAGAGAGAGAGACAGAGACAGAGACAGAGACAGAGACAGAGACAGAGACAGAGACAGAGACAGAGACAGAGACAGAGACAGAGACAGACAGAGACAGACAGAGACAGACAGAGACAGACAGAGACAGACAGAGACAGACAGAGACAGAGACAGACAGAGACAGACAGAGACAGACAGAGACAGACAGAGACAGACAGAGACAGACAGAGACAGAGACAGAGAGAGAGCAGACAGACAGACAGACAGACAGACAGACAGACAGACACGGACAGAGACATACAGGCAGACAGACAGACAGACAGACAGACACGGACAGAGACATACAGGCAGACAGACAGACAGAGACAGTAAGAAAGACAGACCGAGATATGGTTAGAATTATTTGAATAGAACGCTATACCAACTTTCTTCAAAATTCTCAAATAACTTCTCGGTATGAATGATCTCTGACATAGGGGACATTTGTGTGATTTATCTTCATCATCGACTTTAGAATGCTAACCCAGTGCACCCTGCACCACAAAAGCATTGTTGCAAACTTCACACTTAAAAGGTTTCTCTTCAGTGTGCCTTTTCATATGTATATGTAACCAATGACTTTGTGCACAACGTTTATGACAGAATTTGCACAGTATTTATGCAACACGTATTCAAACGGTCAGAGGAATGAAGAGGATATTATGTTTCAAGTGATATAATATCATTAATGTTACTGATGCCTTTAATTTTATAAGCATCATATGCTACTTTGGCAACTATGTTACAACTGAAGATAAATTAACCAAGTCTTCTAGAAACCTGTAGCTTAATATTTGGCAACAGTGTCTGAAACAAATTTGCTATACAACACACTGGAGATTACAGATAATAAGCAATATATATTTAATTTATTAAATTAAAATATATTTTATAAAGTAATTGTTGTCAGTTGGGTATTTCCAAACAGTTCAGCAAAGTCGCCATCCACTGGAAAGAAACACAAGTGGAAACAGTGCTCCATAAACTCCTTTTCTATTTCAAATATTCCATTGCATAATACACATCCAAATGGTTTCGCCAGGAAAGGTTCAATGCCAGAAACAGATGATGTCTCATTTCCAACTGTTTCCAGATTTTGCTTTTCTCCAGTAACAGTTTTCACGCAGTCAGTCAAAATGACCGTCTTCTCACATTTTTTTCCACCTAATTTGACTTTGTATGGCTTTTCTCTATTGTGGGTTTCAGAACACGTATTCTCGTCGCTCTTCGCTGAAACCTGCTTAAATCGTTTATGATATAGGTTGCCTTTGCATTGTTTATCTCCATTACGGGTCTTTAAATGCTTGTGTAGGTCACCCTTGTGTGCAAAGGTCTTGTAGCATAAATCAGACATATATGGCTTCTCACCAATATGGGTTTTCATATGGCTTTTCAAATGACTACTGCATGTAAATGATTTTAGGCAGAGCTGACATTTGTATGGTTTATCTCCAGTGTGGGTTCTTATATGAATAGTCAAATAACTTTTCCTTATAAATGATTTCTGACATAGGTGACATTTGTGTGATCTATCTCCATCGTGGATTTTAGAATGCTGACCCAGTTCACCCTTTAACACAAAAGCCTTGTTGCAAACTTCACACTTAAAAGGTCTCTCTCCAGTGTGCCTTTTCATATGTATATGTAACCAATGATTTTGTGCAAAACTTTTATGACAGAATTTGCATTTGTGTGGTCTTTCTCCAGTGTGCGTTCTTGTGTGGCACCTTAGAGCATCGCTTCTTGTAAATGATTTTCCACATAAATTACACTTGTATGGTCTTTCTCCAGTGTGGATCCTCTCATGGCAATTCAAAGAAGTACTCTGTGAAAATGATTCGCAACATACTTGACACTTGTATGGTTTTTCTCTAGTATGCATTCGTTTATGCATCTTAACTTCTGATGAAGTCTTAAATGCTTTGTCACATAACTCGCATTTGTGTGGTTTTTCCATAGTGTGAATTTTCCTACGGTCGCTTAGTCGATCACGTCTTGAAAACGCTTTTCCACATACTTCACACTTGTATGGTTTCTCTCCAGTGTGGATCCTTTCATGGTTATTCAGTTTAGATGATGTTGTAAATGCCTTGTCACATAGCTTGCATTTGTATGGCTTTTCTCCTGTATGCATTCGTTTATGCGTCTTCAGTTCAGAAGAAGTCTTAAATGCTTTGTCACATAACTCGCATTTGTGTGGCTTTTCCATAGTGTGAGCTTTTCTATTGCAGTTTAGAGGTGCTCAATAGTGTAGCGGTTTGTGTACTGGTCTGTCAAACTAGAGACTGAAGGTTCAAATCCCCACCAGGGCAGAAATTTGGTTGGGGTTTTCTGTTCCACCTGTGCCCTTAGCCAACTGAGCAATCATGAGTACACTGACCGTATTGTCAGTTGGGAAGATAAGAAGGCATGGGAGAGGACTAGCCACCGCTCTCCTATGCCGTGGCAAAGAAAATGAAGTCGGTAACACTTCATACCCATGGCTAACTCAGAGCTAGCTTAAACGACTGCTCTTCTTCTTCTTCTTCTTAGTTGTTCGCTTCTTTTAAATGCTTTTCCACATAGTCCACATCTGTATATTTTCACTCCAGTGTGGAATCTTTTGTAATTATTCAATGCATAAGATTGTGAAAATGTTTTATCGCAATATGGGCATTTGTATGGTTTTTCTCGTGGAAGTAGTCGTTTATGTCTCCTTAGATTAGATTCAGATCAGAATGTTCTGTCACTTGTGCAGTTTTCTCCAGTGTTGATTTTCAGGTGGGTGTTTGGCTCAGAACATCGTGAAAATTCTTTCCAACATAAATAATTATTCCACTTGAGTGTTTTTTCGATTATATTTTTGCCATTGTCATTTCCCAATGGTCTCTTTTGCATTCCTGTGTTGGTCCTGATGGGCACAATCTTTGCTCATCATTCGTGACACACGCTGATGTGAATTAGTGAGATAGCTGTGTGCAGTACAATTGTTTCTTATCAAATGTCATATGGAGTATATTACACAAGCTTCTTTTATTTATGAGTTTCTGTTAATTCTTTGGGTATGATTTTTAACATTCCTTTTTAATGTCAATCTTCTATTTCTTCCAACGAGTGTTATTGTTGTTAAACGAGCATGAACAATTTTATTTATCTAAAAGTAGAAATTTACTACAGTAATACCTATACTAATTTTCCAGATTCCATATAAAATAATTCAAATATGTTAATTCTAATATAAAGCTAACAGGCTGATGGCTAAGTTGGAATGTGCTAGAATAGCATAGCATAGCACAACAAGGATTTAAGATAATTCAGAAGAATCATCCCTAGTTTCAGGAAATTTCAGCTCTGTAGTCAGTAACGACGTTCTCAAAACGTTCGAATGTATGTAGGTTAGGACAGGACTGAATGCTTCGACTTCTCACTCTGATGTGTGGCAACATTTTGGCAGACCTCACCCGGGGAACAAACAGATCAAGTCGACGAGAGGTCAATTAGTCGACAAAATCGAGCGAGTCGATCGTCGGCCGAGCCAAGTCGATCGTAGCAGTTCGACTCGATCGATCACGGGGTAGGCCTATACGAGGACAGGTTTCAAGGAGTTGGCCACAGCATTCGGTTTTAGATAAACTTAGGATGAAGAGGCTTATTCAACCTATAAATTGGCGAACATGTACAATCGGGGTCTAACTCTAGCCCTGAATTTTAAAATCCAAGTGATTATGAGTAGGCTTACCTGAAGAACGCCCAAGGTTGGGATTAACTTTGGTGTCCCAGGGTTCTGTTCTTGGTCCTATTCTTTACATTATTTTTGCTCTTGGTATTCACTCTCTCTTCTGTAAGTATCTTGCATCTGGCCATCTCTATGCTGATGATGTGCAAACTTATGTCCATGGTCCCCCAGCTGACCAACTTCTTATTCGATCTATTGACTCCCTTTTAAAATCCAGCTTCCGTTCGCAGGTATGGCTCTTTTAGTCGCACAAATACATAGGCTACACTGACCCTAAGCCCTAACCGACCCTCACGACGCACACTCTGACCTAACCGACCCTCACGATGCAAATCACCCACCCAGACAGTACAGAGGTACCCCGATTGTACATGTTCGCCAGTTATTCCCCCATAGTGATCAACTTTACTGAGCACTAAACGTAGGCATATCGGTAAAACCGTAGTTTACGTTGCTAAATTCAACATCTTTTCAGGCCCGTACTTAACGTTGCTAAATTAATGTCATGTCTTCACGTAGCTGATCATCCAACTTCTAGTTTAACTCTTAATATGAAATATTTTCATCGTTCATCCGACCTATAGTTGCAGTTATATGTTCATCAAACATCCCGCCTCTAGTTTCAGTAACATTTTCATCAATAATCCAACTTTTAGTTTAACTATGAAACAATTTTCATACTTGGTAATAGACCTAACGTCAAGGGATTTAGCAACGTAAACTTCAGATTTTCAACCACTATCAATTTAGCAACGTAAACTACGGTTTTACCGGCATATCTAATTGCAAAGAAAGAATGTGTCCTAGTGTGGAGGAATATGTTCGGGGAGTATGTTCAGGCGGTATATGTCGTTCCTGTTCTGTGCTGGAACTATTACACAAATATGGAACGCTTTGACATGGTAAAAGTGGTAAATAAAGAGAATTTGCACACGACTTAAGATAATGTTAAACAGGTAATTCACAATTACATGATAAATATGTGAAGACTTAATGCAATGTTAAGTCATACCGTTACAATAAGGAAATATTATTGTGATATCCGATTTTCGCCCATGATGCTCTTCAAAATGGCGTCAAATGGAAATCAAAATACTGAGAATAGAAGTTGGATTATAAACACGCGCACCATTCTGCCCTCTTTCGATTGGTTTGATCCGAACCTTGTTTTATGTCAACCATAATTCTAATGGCTAAAAGCTGTGACGCCTAACGACTTTAACGTCGAATAAATTCGTGTGAAAGGATTACGAGAGTTCAAACAATGGCTCTATACGTTGTTGAAAGTTGGAACCTAGACTTAACCCTTTGAACCCTGCGTTCCTTATGTAAAAGAAACCTGACCCTGGGTTCCTGAGTAAGTACTTTCAGAAAACATACATACATACATACATACATACATACATACATACATACATACATACATCCATACATACATACATCCATACATACATACTTATGTGCATACATACATACATATATACAATACAATGAATACATATGCATACATACCTATATACATACATACATACATCCATCCATCCATCCATCCATCCATCCATGCATACATACATGCATACATACATACATACATGAATACATGCATACGTCCATACATACATACATACATATACATACATACATACATACATACATACATACGTACATACATGCAATACATACATACATACATGCAATACATACATACATACGTCCATACATACATACATACATACATACATACATACATACATATGTACGTACATACATACGTACTTACGTACATACATGGATACATATATACATACATACATACATACATACATACATACATACATTCATACATACATACATACATACATACATACATACATACATACATACATACATACATACATACATACATACATTAAAGTAGCGTGAGACCGCTATAGAGGCCATTAGGGTCATTATCGGATATCGTCTGGCCGCTATAGAAGCCATTAGGGTTCAAAGGGTTAAGATTTCGACAGCAGCGAAAAAAGCTGACAAGCGTCTAGCGGTTCCAGCTGAACCCTGTTGAAAACTTGTGTTTAGTCTATAAGGTTTGAGAAAATTAAAATTCTTTATTACTAACGTTAAAGTTACCAGAAATGTTGATTGCAAGTATTGTATATATTTATTTTAAAAAATCTGATTTGCATGCAAACATTTTACCACTTTTTTAATTTCCAGACACCATCAAGTTACAGTTCTGTGTCAAGTCAAGTCAAGTCAAAGTAGTTTATTAGAAGAAACATACACTTTATTCAATCAATGCTGCATCGACAAAAGAAAAGACCGTCCTGTGAACAAAACATAATTTAAAGTTTTAAACAATAGGGCCTACATTGAGTAACGGTAGGCAGGAAGGAATATAATCTGTATACATGTGCAATTCTAATAGGATGCCACTAAGGGAAAAGCCCGCTAAACTATGGCACCCCATGGATCGCTAGCTATATAACGAGTTAATAGGACTACAAAGAGACTTGAAACGCATATCCTATCCTATTCTTAACTAAGACTTAACTAAGTAAAATTTAACACAAGATCAGAATTTGTTTTGTGAGAAAGGTTATTGAAGTTACCAGTTCTCACTGTTATCAGTATGATTTTGTGCCCTAGCATAACCTGTAGAAATCATAGTGCCTAGTAGGGCCTATAGGGGCTTGTTTCTTTAGGTTTGTTTTTACCTAGGCGAAGTAGATGAGATACATGGAAACAAGAATAATGATACATGGAAACAAGAATAATGATAGATCAAGCAATTTCCTATAAGGTGTGTCTTGATTTTTCTTTTAAATGTATGAAATTGGCGTATCTGGGCCAATTCTAAAAAGGTTGCGTTCCAGAGGGCAGGGCCCATACATTTGATAGAGAAGCGTTTGGATTTATGCGAGCAGGCTCTGCACGATATTCATTAGCCTTGCGAGTATAGTGGGAGCGAACGGAGGAGCCAGTACTGAAATACGAAATCATTGAGAGTGGTAATTTGTTATTATGAAATCTATGCATGAATATGAGGCATTGGTAGTGGTTTAATTGAGATGGGGTTAGAATATTATGCTGAAGAAATATATTTTTTGTACTACATTTCCATTGAATACCAAAGATCACACGAACGGCTATTTCTGGAGTTTTAGAAGGGGTTTTAGAATAGTCTTATACTTTGAGCCCTAGGAAATATTGCAATATGACATGTATGGGAATATCAACGTGTACATGTAGTATAATTTTAATAATATTTTGGGTGGCAGGCAGTGTCTAACCCTTTTCAGTATGCCTATATTTTTAGCTATTTTGTTTGAAATTAACCTAATATGTGGGATCCAAGTAAGGTGGGAGTCAATTTGAACCCCGAGGAACTTAGTGGAAATGACCTGCTCGATGCATGGGTATAATTATCATTAATAGAAATCGTTAAGTTAGGTGGAGGGGGTGTTTTCCGTTTAGCATGGAATAATATGTAATTAGTTTTGCCGAGATTCAAGGTTAATTTGTTAGCCCAAAAGCAATTAGCAATTATTTTTAACTCATAATTTACTCGGTAAAAAGATTGGTGATGGACTTATCAGTTAGAAACATATTCGTGTCGTCCGCAAAAAGGATGAATTTTCCTTTTGCACGCACCCCTATACTATGCAGCAGCGCGCTTTCTCCGTGGTTGTACCCACACTTTGGAATGGGCTTCCTCCTGAGCTACGGTCTCTTCCTCGTAACTCATTCATCGCTTTCTTCTCTGCTCTAAGGACTGTTCTCTTTCGCTGAGGTTGGGCTGGGAGCGCCTCTGAATAGCTTCCTTGAAGGGGCGCTATATAAATGAATGAATGATTGATTGATTGATTGATTGATTGATTGATTGATTGATTGATTGATTTAGCCCTCGACAGTATGAGAATTGTAGGAAAAAGACTGGGGGTTAGCCTTTGATTTACGTGGAGTTGGGGGTATGCAATGAAGACTTTACTATGGGGTCCTAAGAAAGACTGAGGGTTAAACCCCCCAACCCCCCGACAATTCTCACCCTGGCCCTCGAGTGGCCAAGGTAGTTTTCAGCTTTTGGTACACGAATGGGGTTCGACCGGACCCCAGTGTTTTCATTGTAATATCTGGAGAAGGGATTGGAATAGTGCAATGGATTTGGCTTGTTTTCATCCAACTAAATTTGCAATCGACTGATGTATGGTATTTCACAATAGCGCCTTTATTTGGACTTCAGTGCTCTTTTCTAGTGTTTTGCAATTTCAGAACTTTTCACAGGTATTCAGTTGTACAGATGTAGCTTCGGCCCGTATATCCTCGAGTAGGCAGCAGACACTACGGTAGATCAGTCGCATATCTTGCGGTGTCCTTAGATGGCCTACATGCTATGGAGAATGTCTCAAACAAATATAATTTTAACATACAAAGCCAAATTGGTGGCTTCAGGATGTCTGGAGGCATTTTTACAATTTCGTTGTCATTCTAAAGTTACCCGTTATTATCTTCAATCGGATTCTAAGAACTAAACACAGTATGCTTCCACTTCCGATCCATAGTCAAGGCAAGATCAATTCTTGTCAATTTATTGATGGATGGATAATTTGTGAATAGTTTTAGGGGCCTGTGTCAGGTTTAAACTGAAAACTAATATCTCTCATCTTGCACACCCACCACAGCCTTTTAGTATTTCGATTAGCTTTTTCGAAGTATCATGATGTATTGATCGTGATTTAACTCTATTCGATCACCGACCAATGCCTAAGACACTATGCTAACGACGTTATGGAAGTCGTTAGATTATATGATGTAGTGCTAAGAGTTTAAAGATGAAATAAACTATTTCTATACGATACAAAATAATTGTAGACACTAAATGTGCTTTCGAGCGTGTGTCACAGTTATTTTTTAATTATACAAATGTAAATGTATGCTAATCTAGATCAAATGACTGCTTATCAAATCAATACATGAAAAGACCATTTTTTAACTAGTAGGCTATTGTATACGCAAAGAGCATACCCAACGGAAGGGACATGTAGTCATTGCCCAAATTTTGCCCTAAAGGTAAGAAACGTGTTGTTGCTCAACTTTTAGACAAAGGATAAAAGCATTTTAGGACAACGGGGCGATAGAAAAGTGTGGATATTTGCAGGTTGTTACCGAGAAAGTAGTCCATGACAGTAAAATATTTCGTTCGCAGAGTAACACGTTTTTCTCTTAGCTTTTTGTGAATAATCGGATTTCGAATGGGGTGTTCCAACGAAATACGACGATTGGACTATGACTTCACTTGTAGCGATCACAGATTGGTAAACCTGGGTTTTAGCGTCCGAAATTATAATACAATAAATATTAACACAATAAATAATCATCATTTATCCAACTCCTAGTTTCAGTTGTATTTTCATCGATCATCCAGCTCATAGTTTGAGCTATATTTTCATTAATATTCCAACTTCTTGTTTAAGTTTTACTATGAAATGTTTTCATCGCTCATCCACGACAATGAAAATCGGCGCTAAAACGATATAATTTCATTGTAATTCCTACTTCTGGTTTGAGTTTTATTATGTAATATTTTCATCGATCTCCAGCTTCTTGTTTCAGTAATATTTTAATAAATCTTCCAACTTTTAGTTTGAGTTTTGGGCCTACTAAGAAATGTTTTCATCGCTCATGCAATGTAAATAAATTTCGGACGCTAAAACCCAGGATTACCCACAGATTGATGCTCTCACATGATGGGAATATCCCTGCCGTAGTAATTCGCACCTGAGTAAATAAACTTGAAGACCACTGTAATAATTACTTTAAAATTTTCTTGGAAGGTAAAACATAACCAAAAGTTTGCACGACAAATATGTAGTCCCAACATTATTTGATGATTTAAGAGAAAAATTCTAACGACTAAAGCAAGTAAAATTTTCGGCGAAGAGAAGTACAATTGATGGTATTCTTTTTGTTGTTATTGTTATTGTTGCTATTGATGTTATTGTTATTATTGATGTTATTGTTAGTGTCGTAGGCTGAGGTCTCATCCCGTCTTCATTTGCGATTGTGCTCTTTCAAAACATTTGTGGACGCCACAGTCTTTCTCACTCGTATGTATGCAAACTTTTATTATTTTTGGTACTTATCGGTTTCACGACCCCCAAATTTTAATCGTTCATCCCGCTACTAGTTTAATTAACATTTTAATCATTCATCCCGCTTTTAGTTTAATTAACATTTTAATCGTTCATCCCGCTTTTAGTTTAATTAACATTTTAATCATTCATCCCGCTTGCAGTTTAATTTACATTTTAATCGTTCGTTCCGCTTTCATTTTAATTTACATTTTGATCATCATCCCGTATCTAGTTTAATTTACATTTTAATCGATCATCCCGCTCCTAGTTTAATAACGTGAAATATAAAGTTAACTTCATGTTGTGGTGTTTCTTTCGGTGTGTTTGGGGGTCGTGAAACCGACAAGTACCTTATTTTTTACTGCACAGATCCCAGAACAGAGCCTGGAGTACAGGATCATGAAGACTCAGCATGAATGAAGACTCAGCATGAATGAAGACTCAGAATGAATGAAGACTCAGCATGAATGAAGACTCAGCATCAGCTGCATACGAAGAAGTTGGACATTCCACTTTGCAGCCGACCAGATTCAAAGAACCGACACCTACTCAGGAAGTTTATGTCGACCAAATTTCACTGGTGTAGACTTGTCCAAAATATGTGAGGGGATTTGGTGATTTTTCTACACTTGTTGCATTAAATGTACAGTCCATCTCAATTATTGGGGGCACTTGTCCCGGCTGCCCCCCCCCCAAAGTCTACGCCTATGCGACCAATCATCCATAAACCTCGAATTAGAAAACATCCAGAGCGATGAACCAAGCATCGGTTCTGCTTACCTTACCATGAAATATACAGCGATGGGCATTAAACTATTTTTAGTTTAACTTCAACTATTTTTCAGCTAAAATAAAACAGTTTTACTAAAATTTGCAACTGATTTTGTAAATAAGTTAATTAAACTAAAAATAGTTAAACTTTTTCCAACATTTGAACAAATTTATGACAAACCTTTTCACAATAACACGTATCTGTTTCTATCACCTGAGGCGTTTGAGAGCTGTAAGAAGATCAGTTTCTTCAGTGTTTACTACTATCATGGTCCATGCCTTCATTTGCTGTCGCATTGACTATTGCAATTCATTGTTTTTGCTGGGCTTCCTAAAGCGCGCCTTTCATCTCTGCAGCCTGTTCTGAACGCGGCTGCCAGGCTCATTACCCGTTTTCCTCGCTTCTCTCACATAACTACCTTTATGACTGATGTACTTCACTGGCTTCCTGTTGCTTACCGCATCCAATATAAGGTCCTTCTCCTGATCTCTAGGACTCAACTGGGAAAAGCTCCTAAATACCTCTGTGACCTAATGCGTAAACCTCTATCTGCTCTCTGTTCCCGCCCTCTTCGGTCTGCTGACCGCCTTGATCTACTTGTCCCTCGCGCAAGGACTTCCATGGCTCAGCATCGTGCTTTTACCATCCCTTGCCCTTCCTTATGGAATGACCTGCCACCCTCTCCGTAGCAAGATATTGCTTGGGATCTCGCCCTCTTCTCTCTGCTGCCTAAAGACATTTCTTTTCCCTCGGGGCTGAAACGCTGGGAGCGCCTCTGAATAGTCTATACTGTGAGAGGCGCTTTATAAATAATCATATAAGATAAGATAAGATAAGATCAGATAAGATCAGATAAGATAAGAGTAACAGAGGTTAAGTGATGTTGCTATTTACACTGCGCCTTACTACATATTTTATGCAGAGGCAACACCAGTGTTAATAAATTAGTAAACGTCGCGTTGAGTTATTGGCAGTGTTCATTGCAGAAGATAGTCGTGTAGTTGCTGATTTCGGAAGTTAAAATTTCCAGTTAATAATTAAACAATATAAGTTAAACTTTGGTTTTAACTGAACTATTTTTCTGCAGTTAAGCTTCATCCTTAACTAAAAAAAAGTTTAACTAAAATTTATCAACTTTTTGCTCATCACTGTAAATAGGCTAGATATGTGCTATTTTATCAATATGTGCAGACAAGAAACGACAAAGTTTAAAAGATCCACGTTACATCTCTCATAAGCTTTTCTCTTCACTGCTTTGCTTATTTCAGAATAAACTATGTTATTGCAATGCATATTTTTGATTGCTATTATTACTTCTACCTATTAAGTTATATTGTGTTCTTTCATTAAATACTTTAACTTAATGGGTGAAAAAAGACAGTTAAATAATTAATAGTCGGTTTAGTAAATCTAAGACTTTCTTCCTAATGCTTTCATTTTTGCGGTAGTTTTGCTAATTTTAACAAATGAATGTCAAAATCTGTTTCACATACAGGATCACTTATTGGTTAATTTGATATCTAAAACTAGTTAAATTTTTATTAATGCGCGTGGCTTTATTGCTATTTTCGATCTGGTGGCCAGTTGTCGGAAATAATCGTATCGTAATCGTAATCTCCAAATTTCTACAGTGAATTACAGCAGAACTGAGGAGCTACGAAAAGTCTGTCGGTAATAGTACGGCTTATCGTGCTTAACCCATTTACCGCCGCTATTAGAAATAGCCACCGGATTAAGCTGTAACTGATACTAGGTCATCAATATGATGCCAATAAACTTCTGACAGTGCATTTTTATTGGAACTATATGTAGTGTCCTAGTTCTAGGACGTTGCGTTTTCGCAACTTCGGCGGGAAAGATGTATTTGTTTATTATAATAATGTTCTATTAGTTATCGATTGTGTTCGCGGTCATTTCAATAAAAATGTTTGTGCCTGCTGTAAACTGAATAAGTTCAATGTCACTTGTTTCCATGGTATTCAGCAAGGCACTTGGCGTGCATGCGATACACGTGTAGTACGTGGTGCTGTGGCACAACCGACAACGCAGTCGACGACCATCTTCGTTCTTGGCTATGATGTGGAATGCTATGCATCATAGGCGTAGACTCTGGGGGGAGCCGGGGCACGTGCCCCCCAATAATTTGGGTGGACTGTGCATTCAATGCAACAATTGTAGAATGAAGAACCAAATACCCCCGCCCCTATTTTGGACAAGTGTACGGCTGTACGCCAGTGCTGTGCATAGGCCTACAGTGTACTCTGTGTTATCAGGCTAAACACCTCGTCATCCCAAAATTCTTAAAAGACTAGCTCTTGCTTATCACCTATGTGATCAACTGCCACATCTTTATCTTCTCCTTGTTGACAGGGCTCAATGTAAATTTTGGTTCTTGGCATTGCCAATCCTCTTTCGTTGGCTTAAAAGATTTAGGCGGCTTTGAAGGTAGTCGTTGCTTCTTGGCCGGCAAGGGCGTTGAATCCACTGACTCTTCCATCGGTGTATGAGTATCGGACACGAGATCAGTCTGCCGCCTGGAAGACTTTGAAGATATTCTGGAGCTGTGTCCTTCAAATAAACATGCTACAGTGGTTCGTCTGACCTTTCCGCATGCTGCTGCCTGGAAGACTTGTACCTTGCAGCCACACGTGGCTTTCTTCTTGACTTCGATTGCGTTTCACGCGAGGTGTGCCTAGTGGGCGGTGACCGTTGGTTTGACATTGATGCATCAGTGTAATGGACTTCCACATGCCCGGCAACTTCTTCTGGCATCACATCGGCAGTCATGAGCTCATTTTCATCAAAATGTTCGCTATCGCTTTGCTAATCAACTTAGGATGGGGGTGGTGATATCATCTTCTTCAAATATCACTGGGATATAAAACTTCTTCCTCAGCCTCCTCTTAAAAATTCAACGTGCATCTTTCAAAAGTATGCCCAATGAAGAGTGGCAGCACTGAGCACGCCATCATTTATGAATCACTAAACTGAAATTGTTGTAAGTAATCGTAAACTGACATAAGTTTATCTGAATCACTAGGTGTTACACTCTGCATAGCGTTTTCCGCCGAAGTTGCGAAAACGCAATAATGTGTATATATCACATTCCGCCGACGTTGCGAAAACGCAACATCGAAATTTCGGACATTGGGGTATCGGCATATAATGAGACATACTATTAAGATTAGAACGTTTTATCAGGAGGTTGCAGAGAATGAAGTTTGTAAACGAAGAGCAACTGACTGTAGCTGAACTTGTGAATTCTGCTGATTACCGATTATTTGTATCTACATCTACCACTAGTCCATAAAACTGTATATTCATTACGTCCCCAGAATCACCAGTTCTGTCTTCCAGCTAAAGACATTCCCGAATACTATACTCTATTTCCCGAATACTATACTCAACATTATATATTTCTAAAAAGTCTGCCCAACTTTGTTCCATGCTGGAGTTTGTCAGCATGTTTTTGCTTTGTAAACAATAAACGAATATCGTCATCATCAGGTCCTTTCAGGACCACACAAACGTAGCGTTAGGGAGACCAGCAAAGTTACAAGAGCTATATTAACCCTCGAGTGCCCAAGGTATTTGTTGGCAAACGAAGGCCAAAGGGGGCGGGGGACCCAGTGTTTTCGTTGTAATATCTGGAGAAGGGGTTGGAATATTTTAACGGGATTTGGCTTGATATAATCCAAATTAAATTTGCAATCGACTGATGTATGGTATTTTACAATAGCTCCACCCGGTGAAACTTAATTTGAACTTTAATACCCGGTTGTAGTGTTTTGCAATTTCGGGATTTTTCACAGGTATTCAATTGTACGGATGTAGCTTTTGCCTGTATAACTTCGAATAGGCAACGGATACTACAGTAGATCAAACTATATTACACTCAGCGTTGAATTCGCCGTCCAACGATACCTAATAGCGTGCGTTGACAAATTTATTTCTGGTCTGGTAAACCATTTGCCAGTATGAATATACGCCGCATATCTGGCGGTGTCCTTGGTACATGCTATGGTTGTGGGGTACAGGGTGGGAAAATAATCACGCAAAATATATCATACAAAGCCAAATTGATGGCTTTAGGATGTCCTGAAACCATTAAAAAATTCGCAGCCGTTCTAAAGTTATCCGTGGAAAAGCGGGTCTGGGGTCGAACTCCCCTTGGGCATTCGAGGGTCAAATGATGTCGTTTGGTGCCATGGCAGCATCTGGATGATATTTATCTCTTAACCAGCAAGCTAGATATCGCGTAGTTTAGGCGCTGAATTATCGACAAACATGGCCGAGATGCACTGACGTAAATTTGTCCAAAATATTGGGAGGGATTTGGCTATTCATTCTACACTTGTTGCATTGGGTGTACAGTCCATCTCCATTATTGGGGAGAGGCGTGCCCCGGCTGCCCCCCCCCAGAGTCTACGCCTATGCCGAGATGTGAATATTAGATTTTAGTAGATAAGATTAAGGCAAATTAGATGGTCGTCTCAGTTGTACAAACGCCTTTCGTTTCAAAATTACGGTAATAAATGTTCTTAAGATATGGGCAAATGAATAATAATGCTCAGTTCAAATTCCATGCATCAAACAGTTTACATTCCTTTTCTGTTTCGACAGTAACCATTTCCCAGTTTGAGAACTACGCAGTTGTCTTGGGATTAAATGATGGTCAGACTAAAAGTAAGGACGTCATCAAAATAAATCTAAATCGGGCAAACGAAACATCAACACAAGAACAAATACCAACCACAATGCCGAACGAAGCATTCGCCGCCGTTTACTGTGACACGATGTACGTTACAGGAATAGGTCTCAATAAGGATGAAATCTGGAAATACAACGTGGCTTCTGGTTGGATGAAATGCGCATCTTTAGTTAAAGGCCGACGTAGACACAGCGCAGCGTTTATCGACAAAGTATTGTACATCTGTGGAGGACTTGTGGCTTCAAATGGAAGCGTTCTAGACAGCGTTGAGGCCTACAACGCAGTCACCGATAAATGCACCGCTGTTGGAAAGTTGGTTCACTGTGTCCAGAACTCAGGGAACTGTGTTCCAATCAAGAGTTCGCTCTTTATCTTCGGCGGAACAGATAAAGATAACAAAGCGTTTAATTACGTTCAAGTGTACAACACGAAAGAAAACAAATGCTCTGTCCATTCGAGACCGATGCCGCGTGGTAATAGTTTTATGCGAGCTGTATTTCGGGATACATTTATTATATTACTTGGATGCTATAATTGTTTCATATTTAACTTGGAGACGGAAATGTGGCAAGAAAGACAAAAGTTTAAGACCGACGTTGTTCACTTTGGTTTGTTTCGTGAGAATGAACGAATCTTTGTCATCGGAGGAGGAACGGAAGAAAAGGATAAAGATGGCAAAAATAAATGGAAATACAGAGACGACGTAGGTTATGTTCTTCTTCAGGACATCCTTGATGATAAACCAGTTGATTGGAAGATGCATGGGAAATTGCCAATACCATCCCTTGTGCAAACTAGTGCAAACATGCGCCTTTTGTTTAGAGAAAAATAGTGACTTTTTGGACCTACCATTGATGAATATGACATTTGTACACTGTATGTATTTTCAACTTTTGGCTGCTTTTGACAGTATATATAATTGTAGCTCTCTAGGACATAATTAATTAGTTAGTTAATTAGTTAGTTAATTAGCTAATTGGTTAATTAATTAGTTAATTAACAGTGCAAATCCCCATCACAGCAGCATGAGTAGCATCAGGTCTTATTTAATAAGCAGTCGGCCCGGTGTTTTATGACCATACACATTTATAGTACGGAAGTTGTTAGGAAGAGATTTTTTAATTATGTCATTTCAACTAAACAACATGTAGGAAATATGTCTTGTATATTTCCTCTCTCAAATTTATTGCACCTTGCAGTGTTCTTTATTATAAAGAATGGACTGTAACAGTAGAGCTGCCAAGATTTTGAGTCTGGCTTTAAAAAAGTGTGGAAGCAAAGGCAAGGTCGGAAAAGTTCTCACACTCTTAAAAGCAGAAAAATAGTTATACCGCAAACTAGCCTCAACAAGGTTCGACGACGTCTGCATTTTCAAAACAAAATTGTTTTGGAAGAGCGTTCGTACTAATGATGAGTCGGTCGCTTTGGTTGACAATTTTGAATGAAAGAATATAGGTAGAAAGTTGCTAATTAGTTGTGGCATTCAATAAACAACTAATAATTTACATATCTTTTTATTATGATGAAGTTTTCTGAGTTTTTAATTTGTGCTTTAGTCTGTGTTTAGTTACCCTAAGTGATTATTAAATGTGCAATGCTAAAAAAAATTTGCTTAAAAACTATTTTTAAAACATAATCTTAAATAAAAGCGCTAAAACATTATTTCTGAAAACACTGCAATATTCTATTACTATTTCCATAACAAAATCTAGTTAGAGTGCAATGTTCACTTTTGTAGCTTTAAATACTATTGCTTTGCTATATTTTTTTTAATTCTTGCTGAAGTTAAAACTTTTGTTGAAGTTCAAGTTGTTCAAATTAAAACAAAGACAGTCTTAGTTTTAATTAAGGTGCAAGCTTTATTAGCATTTCACACTGTATAAAATTGGCAAGCCAAAACGCAGTACTATGTTTTGTCTAGCTCAATTCGCATGGAAATGCTAAGACAAAGCACAGTAAAAACGATTTTTGGCTATTTAGTTCGATAATTAATAATATTTTAACAAAATTTATTTTGCCATAAAGTAACACACAATTTAATACATCTATGGATTAAATAACTTTTGGATTGAGTAAATACATTTGATAATAGCAAAGCTGAAGATCAAACTTATAAAAAAGAAAAACATGGAACATACAAAAAGGTTGAATATAGAGGAATTATACGGACAGAAGGCGGAAGAGTACAATGTGGAAGTCAAAACAGATTTGAAGAATTGGGGATGTGGGAAGAAGAAAGAAAACCGGATGAATTATTGGAAGATACAAAAACAATATTAATTGAGGCGGCGGGGGCAACAATTGGGTACAAGAAGAAACAGAAATGTAAACCTTGAATAACAAATGAAACGTATAAACTAATCGTGGAAAAAAGGGAAGCAATGACAAGAGACAAGGAGAGATACAGGGCACTGAAAGGAGAGGTACAGAAGAGAATAAGAGAAGATAAACAACAACAAATTGAGGACATGTGCGAGGATTTGGAGGAATCCAATAAAAGGGGGATACAAGAAGGGTCTACCAAACAGTACGGACTCTTACAGGGAAGTTTAGACCGCAGCTGACGTGTATAAAATCAAAAACAGATGAAGAGATTACAAAAAGAGAGGAAATACTGGAAAGATGGAAGGAGTATTGTGAGGAACTATATGACGGTGAGGATGCAGGTAAAATAGAGGGAGAGCACGCAAAGGAACCTGCACCTTTGAGATCAGAGGTAGAACGTGCGATAAAGGAATCAGCAAGAAGGAAAAGTGCGGGGCCAGACGAAGTACCAGCAGATTTATTCAAGTTCGCGGGAGACACGGCAACAGACAGAATGCATAGAATATGTGTAGAGGTGTGGGAAACGGGGGAATGGCCAGGGGATTGGACGAAGTCAATATTCATACCGATTCCAAAAAATGGAGATATGAAACAATGCAGGAACTACAGGACAACAGCATTGGTATCACATGCGAGTAAAATATTGCTGAAGATCATATTGGAAAGGATAAAAAATTGTACAGAATCAGAATTGGCAGATGTACAGGCAGGGTTTAGGCGTGGTAAAGGGACAAGAGATCAGGTGACGAATCTTAGAATTATAATGGAAAACATGAGAGAGCACCAAAGACCGCTATACATGTGCTTTGTCGATTTTAAGAAAGCATTCGATTGTGTGTCACATGAGCAATTATGGATATCGATGGTCGAAATGGGATATCCAGCACACATTATCAACCTGATAGCAGAACTGTACAGAAAACAGACGGCAAAGGTAAAATTCGGAGGTGTACTGTCAAGTGAGTTTAGAATAAGAAGGGGAGTCAGACAGGAGTG
This sequence comes from Allolobophora icterica, assembly GCA_963556255.1. Classification (NCBI taxonomy): domain Eukaryota; kingdom Metazoa; phylum Annelida; class Clitellata; order Crassiclitellata; family Lumbricidae; genus Allolobophora; species Allolobophora icterica. The sequence continues at coordinate 46,083,156 of OY744613.1, read as the reverse complement.
TGTAATTTCGCCAACATTATTCAACATACTATCAGAAATGGTAATGAGGGAGGCTCTGAGAGGATACACAGGAGGCATTCAAATTGGAGGAAGGAGGATAACAAATCTACGATATGCGGACGACATAGTGTTAATGGCAAGCACGGAAACGGAACTGCAGGAACTGGTGTCTCGATTGGACAAAGAAGGGCGAAAGAAGGGCCTGGAGATCAACATGAGCAAAACAAAGTGTATGGCGCTGACAGGGAAGCAGTGTAACATCAAAGTACAAGGCAGCAAGATAGAACAAGTGGGAACTTTCGTGTACTTAGGCTCACTCATAACAGAAGACGCGGAACTGGAAGAGGACTTGGAATAGGAGCAGATCTGAATAAATTGTGGAAAAACCATAATATAAAAATTCCCACAAAGTTAAAGTTAATGAAGACACTTATATGGCCAGTGATGATGTATGGCTGTGAGAGTTGGACAATCAAAAAGAGGGAGGAGGATAGAATAAAGGCATTTGAAATTAAATGCATACGAAAAATCCTTGGAATATCATGGACAGACAAGAAAACAAATGAATGGGTACTGGAGACGGCGGGGGTGGAAAGGAACCTATTGGAATCAATCAAAAGAAGAAAGATGTCATACTTTGGGCACATAATGAGGAAAGAGGGTGATTGCCTAGAGAAAGAAATTATGCAGGGAACGGTTCCGGGAACAAGAACAAGAGGAAGACCAAGGAAGAGGTGGATGGACAACATTGGCGAATGGTTGGGATTATCAACAGAGAGGTTGCTGCGAGTAGCCGAGGACAGGAAAGGATGGAGAAGAATCGTCTACAATGCGACCAACCCTCGTATCGAGGACGGTTAAAGAGAGAGAGAGAGAGAAATACATTCCGAGTTTTTCTAAAAGACCTTCAAATCAAGTTTACACAAAATATTGCTTTCCCGAGTTACTGTGTTTTGGTTTTTCAGGGCAGTGTAGTACCGGATTCGTCGCTAGTGCCAGTTCACACATAGACGGATATCGAGCGTACGGAGCGTTTAATAGTCTCAACGCGGATGGGTTGAACGGAACTTTGGCTTCTAGTGAGGCTTTAAATAGCTGGTTACATATAAAATGTCCCGAGCTGGTTAAAATTTGGAGAATCGCGTTGAAAGCCATCGATAATGTATATAGAATACACATGGCGTTTTGGACCATATCAGGTCGTAACGATGACGACTCGACATTTACGATGTTATTAACGTCGACGACTCCGTTATTGAGAACCGCAACTGCCCCATCATTTTTCAATATTTCAACGAATACTTCGTATCAGTATTACATATTTACAAAAAACCTATTCCCGGTCAGATTAACCTAGGATTTCATAGCATATAATTATACATATACGGTACTTAATTCGTGCTATTCATCCTCCTTTCGCTCACCAAACGGTTTATTTTAATATAAATAATATATATATATTGTATTGTATTGTATTTAAACATTTATAAAGCGCCTCTAGTAGGGTGAACCGTTCAGAGGCGCTCCCAGTGCGCAAGGCCAAGAGAAAAGAAATAAGTCTTGAGGAAAGCAAAAGAAGATGAGGGGTTACTTATTAAAATTTGAGAGCGAGTAGAAGGAGACAGTGTATTCCAGAGAGAGGGACCAATTGAGGCAAAAGATCGGGACTGAGCCATAGGTGTTCTAGTATGAGGAACTGATAGATCAAATCTGTTTGAGGAGCGAAGTGGACGATGCGAAGAGACAGAAAGAGGCCGGTGAATTACATCAATTAAATATTTGGGGGCGAGACCCCGCTGTGTCTTTGACACCAGCATAAGGATTTTGAACTTAATACGTGCAGAGAGAGGAAGCCAGTGCATATATATATATATATATATATATATATATATATATATATATATATATATATATATATATATATATATATATATATATATATATATACAGTGTATATATATTGTTGCGTGTCGGCACATGACTTCTCACATAGATGCAGGTGCTAGGCTAAGTCCGTAGGTTAGCGGGAATCGTATGTTATAGAAGGAGTGGCCTTGTCTATAAATAGGACTGCCGTCTTTGTTCGTGAGCTCTTTGTCTTGTGTTGGTCAGACATGCTGGTCTGATCTTAGTAGAGCTCAGTTTTGTTCTTAGGCTTGACCGACTGTGGTCTAGATTAAGATTGTTGCTTCGTCGACGTTTTGACGAGTGCCGTAACAGATGTGCTACTCCGTTTCTGACGGGGTGGTCGAGTGTCCGTTGCTGAATGCCTGACGAACGGTGCTCTGACCTTTTTTTCGTTTGAATTTCCTTATTCTTCGTTTGGTAAATATATCGCATGTTCATTTATATTAAATTCTATTTCTTTTGAACCTTGGGCGTGCATTCCCTTCATTAGCGAGTTTCATACCTTAGCGATACGCCACAATATATCTATATTAATAAAGCGAGAATTCTGTGTGTGTGTGTGTGTGTGTGTGTCCCTCTGTCTGTCTGTTTACCGGGCTTAACTTCTACAATTTTGCACCTTTTCACTCGAAACCTTCACTACTGTGTCGGCCTCGGCTTCGGACACCCAGTGGAGGGGTTCGCGTCCCCCGTTTTCACCCCTACCATGGTGAAAATGCCCCAAAACTCAACCCACCCGACCGTCAATCACGCGCAAGCTCGCCTATTCCACTGCGAAGCGGTTCTATTTATGGCGCCGGTATTCCCCAACGTCATTAATAATGCGCGTAACGACACCGCGGTTCTATTTATGGCGCCGGTATTCCCCAACGTCATTAATAATGCGCATAAGTTGTTTACTTTCGCACAAAATTTAATGACGATCGATTCGAAGTATATTCATCGTTTTACAGAAAAATTTTAACACATGTATGTTCAAAGACAAAGATCTAAATTATTTACAGTATATGAAACAACCAGTCTGCTTTACGAAGGGCGAGGCCGACTAAAGACCGGCAGTGAGGGCTAGATTTCTGGCGTTTTCCTTAACACGCCAACGCCCGGTTCACCCTCTAAGACTGCGAAGCAGTCAGTCCACGGGAGACTGCAAAGCAGTCTCCCCCACAGGTCGCCAGACGCCACAAGGGCCTCCAAGACTGCGAAGCAGTCGCCGCCAGAGGGCGACTGCGAAGTAGTCACTCCACGGCAGAGGTCGCTAGACGCCAGAAGGCGTCTACAAGACTGCAAAGCAGTCTCCGCCAGACGTCGCCAGACGCCACAAGGGCCTCCAAGACTGCGAAGCAGTCGCCGCCAGAGGGCGACTGCGAAGCAGTCAGTCCACCCAAGAGGTCGCTAGATGCCAGAAGGCGTGTACAAGACTGCGAAGCAGTCTCCGCCACAGGTTGCAAGACGCCAAAATGGCCTCCAAGACTGCGAAGCAGTCGCCGCCAGAGGGCGACTGCCAAGATTGCCAAGCAGTCGTTGTTGTTGTTGTTGTTGTTGTTGTTGTTGTTGGTGGTGGTGGTGGTGGTGGTGGTGGTGGTGGTGGTGGTGGTGGTGGTGGTGGTGGTGGTGGTGGTGGTGGTGGTGGTGGTGGTGGTGGTGGTGGTGGTGGTGGTGGTGGTGGTGGTGGTGGTGGTGGTGGTGGTGGTGGTGGTGGTGGTGGTGGTGGTGGTAGTGGTGTGAAACTTATAACCCCGGGCAACGCCGGGTAATCCAGCTAGTATATATATATATATATATATATATATATATATATATATATATATATATATATATACATATATATACATATATATATATGTATATATATATACACTAAAAATGCCTGTGGATAAATTTGGACATACTGATGTTGGATATTCGCAAAGAGTAATCGGTGGAAGGGTTAGTTTATCTCAAGCGAACGCTACTTTTTTGCGTACGGCTGGAGCAAATGCTGCAACCGGTTATATTAATTTAGATTCTCATAAACTCGTCAGCGTGTTGAACCCTACCGATCCACAAGATGGTGCTACCAAATATTACGTAGATAATGCTCATAAAAATGTTATCTCGGATATATAAATAATTTAGAAACCGACTAGAGTACTGCCCTGAAAAGCCAAAACGCAGTAACTCGGAAAGTGTTTTTTTCATTGTTTCTCATTATTACGTTTAAGATGTTACTATCTTCATGTTCACTTATTGTCGGAGCTGTATTTTCACTGGTTTCCGAGATTTTGGGTTGCCAAAACACAGTATCTCGGATATTTTTCTTTGGAAGTCAAGCCAAAACACAGCACTTCGTTATATCGACAGAATATGCTGCTCTTCCAAAACGAATAATAAGCCTAAACACAGTGCTGTGTAATGGTGCAGAACTTGTCAAATTTTATCATTGTATTTCCGGTTTTGTTTACAATACGCATGAAACAAATTTACCAATACGAGATAATTTAATTTGATTTAACATTTATTTTTCAAGTTTTAATGTGTTTAAGTGTTACAATCGTTAATTATAATTACATATTATAATCCGTTAGTGAATATTTTCTGTATTTTTACATGATGCTGTTATTACTGTTACGTGGGTGTGACTAATACACGGAAAGACAGCGGTTATTCAATCCTAAGTTCTTTCTTTTATATGAAGTTTTAAGATATTTTACTCTAAATCGCACTTTAGGCATCTGTCCAATAATGCCCAGACCAAGATTGCTTAATCAATTTAAGATTTAGGTATTGAGGTCACACTCCACACACCAAAGCGCAGTATAATTAAGGTACTCCTGCTTCAAGAACCTTTGGTTTAAATTCCATGCTTGTGTTACGATAATTGAAGGGAGATTTTTCAAAGCAAACAGTTTTTTTCCGCGTAGATCCTTACACCCCGTATTACGTTGACGATCCGAGCCCACACTTAAAATAGATTTCCGCTCATAACGTCACCAGACTTTATTTACACCGCTATTAATATCCACGTAATTTTTAGTAGCACATCTTGGGGATTGGTAGGGTCTAACACGTTGACAAGTTTATGAGAATCTAAATTAATATTCTCGGTCGCAGCGTTTGTTCCATCCATACGAAGGAAAGTAGCATTTGCTTGAGACAATGTAACTCCTCCGGCAATTACTCTTTGCGAGTATCCAACATCAGTATGTCCGAATTTATCGACAGGCATATTTAGTACTAGCTGGTTTACCCGGCGTTGCCCGGGGTTATAAGTTTCAATCCCTGTAGCGAATAAGCAACAAATTTAGGTATAAGTTTAAATGCGTGTAGCGAATAAGGAAGAAATTTAGGCGACCTGTGGGGGAGACTGCTTCGAAGTCTTGTATACGTCTTCTGGCGTCTTGCGACCTCTGCCGTGGACTCACTGTTTCGCAGTCGCCCTCTGGCGACGACTGCTTCGCAGTCTCCCGTGGATTTACTGCTTCGCAGTAGCCCTGTGGCGGCGACTGCTTCGCAGTTTTGGAGGCCCTTGTGGCGTCTGGCGACCTTAGGGGAGACTGCTTCGCAGTCTCCCGTGGACTGACTGCTCCGCAGTCGAAGAGGGTGAACCCGGCTTTGGCGGGTTAAAGAAAACGCCAGAAATGTAGCCGTCACTGCCCTTAGTAAAGCAGAGTCTTTGAACATACAATTTTGCTGTAAGACGATGAATATGTATCGAATCGATCGTAATAAAATTTTGTGCGTAAGTAAACAACGACATATGCGCATTATTAATGACGTTGGGGGAATACCCGCGCCATAAATAGAACCGCTTGGCAGTGGAAGAGCGTATGCGCATTATTAATGACGTTGGGGAATACCGGCGCCATAAATAGAACCGTGAGGGAGGGTCGGTTGGGTAGTTTTGGGGGATTTTCACCATGTTAGCGGTCAAAAGGGGGTACGCGAACCCCTCCACTGGGTGTCCGGTGCCGAGGCCGACACAGCAGTGAGGTTTCGAGTGAAAACGTGCAAAATTGTAGAAGTTAAGCCCGGTCAAACAGACAGACAGAAAGCTGGCTTTATTTATATAGATACTAGCTGGATTACCCGGCGTTGCCCGGGGTTATAAGTTTCACACCACCACCACCACCACCACCACCACAACCACCACCACCACCACCACCACCACAACCACCACCACCACCACAACCACCACCACCACCACAACCACCACCAACAACAACAACAACAACAACAACAACAACGACTGCTTGGCAATCTTGGCAGTCGCCCTCTGGCGGCGACTGCTTGGCAGTCTTGGAGGCCCTTGTGGCGTCTGGCGACCTGTGGCGGAGACATCAGTATGTCCAAATTTCTCCACAGGCATTTTTAGTGTATATATATATATATATATATATATATATTGTTGGGAGTTGGCCTTCAGCCATCCCGCCATTATCATCCTCACGTGCACTTACTAACCTTAGTTAAGACGCACCTCGTTTGAAGCTAGAAGTAGGATGGTCTCGTTGACTATACATAGCAGTGTTCTTGTGTCGACGGAGAGATCGGTTTTAGTTAAGTAAGGCGTAAGACGTGCACTGGTTGTGTCACGCATTGTAAGTACCCTGTTGTGGTCATTTTCAGAGAGTGTACCCTGCGTGGTCGCTACTCATGTTTAATTGCCGGTTCTCGAGTTGTATCTTCCTTTGTGGAGTTTGTGCAGGCGTCTTCTCGGAGAGTCTGTCTTTTGACGTTTCGTTTGTCTTGTATGTGTGAGTATCGTTTCAATTTTGTACATAGTGTAAATATACGTTTTATCAATATTGCGAAAGTCTTCGTTTTTCTTGTCATTTCTCGTATCATTCTAACTCACATTTCACCTCTAGACTAACAAGCTAACATATGGGGCCTCGTCCTTAAGAATTTACCGTTTTCAGTTTTGTAAAATTGGAAATTGGAATTGCGTATTTGACGTTCTAACATTTGACGTCGTCCGAAGCTATTTGAAGTTTTAAAAGCTGAATTTTGAAATTGAATTTTGAGAGTGAAGTTTAAAGTACGGAAATTGGGTATTTTGAATAGAAGAATTTTGAATTGTTATACTCGTTTTGTTTGAATTGAGTGGCATAAGTTTCTAAAATGGAAAATTCGCTATCGTTTAAGCCTTTGAGTGTTGAAGATATTTTCGATATGTCTGTCGAAGAGATGAGGGAAAGATTAAATAGTTTAGGACTAGTAATAAAAACTTGGAATGAGGTAGAGCTGCAGAAAATGGTCTGGGTAGCTCTTGACGAGTTAAACAGGAAAATTTTTGAAATTTGAGCACAGAAGGTTGACGAAGGTATGTCTGTACAAGTGAAGGATGGGCCGACTAAAATGGTCGACGCTGGCTACTTGTCATTCAGTTCGTCTGGCTATGTGTATACGCCCACTGGACTTTCTCGCAATATTGTGCTGTTGAGAGATACTAGTTCTTTGCAAAGCTTGGCTAGCAAGGAATTATTGCATGCTAATGAGTTCTGTGACACCGGTGAGCTACGACTTATTACGGGTTTTTCGGGCGTCACGTTTTGGGTTTCTTTGGTTGAAATTCGAGTTGAGTCTAAATTTGCTAACGGCACTATCTTATGTGGGTTGGTAGACCATTTGCCACCTGGCATTCACGTTCTAATTGGTAACGACTTCGATAGTCCACAAGATGAGATAAATGTGGGAGTGACTACACGCGCTCAAGTTAAATTGACCGATTCTGGCTCTTTACCTGTGTCGCATACTCAATCTGTAGAAGATAAGTCTGCTGATATAAATGTGCAGTTAGACGTAGACTTGAGTGCCTTATTCAAAGAGTCTACTGCAGTGCATGCTGATTTAACCAATGTAGTGTCGCGCGAGAATTTAATTAATATGCAGAAAGCCGATACGTCTTTGCTTCCCTTGTATCAGCCGGTTGAGCGAAGGGATGGGCAGTATATGGAACGCCAATCGTATTCGATTGCTAACGGAATTTTGGTGAGGCAGTGGAAGGATTTAGATACGCCTGATGATTTAGGGTATACGCAAATTGTTGTTCCTACGCAGTCGCGTGCTAAGTTATTGTACGTTGCTCATGATATGCCTGCAAGTGTGAATGTGTCTGAGTCGCCTAAATTAGAAGAGGTGGTCGCAAATAGTCCTTTGGATTTTGTGCAACGGGATGAATTGCTGGGCATGCTTAGTACGTTTAAGGGTGTGTTTAGTTATGTACCTGGCAAGACTTCACTTATTGCACACCGTATTGAGTTGATACCTGGTGCACGACCAGTACGGCAGACAGCCTATCGGTTGCATCCTGAGCGTATGGCACAGGTAGACAAAGAGATTAAAGGCCTAATTGAAGAAGGCATTGTAGAGGAGTCCGAAAGTGCGTGGGCTTCGCCTATTGTACTTGTACCTAAATCGGATGGGTCTCTGCGGCTGTGCACAGACTTTCGTAAGTTGAATGCGCTTACGGTAGCCGATCCTTTTCCGATGTCACGTGTAGAATCGTTAATTGACAAGGTTCAGTCTCTTCTGGGTTTGGCTGGGTATTACCGCAAGTTCCTGCCGCATTACTCTCAGTTAACCTTACCTCTTACTTTGTTACTTAAGAAAGGTCACCGGTTTACTTTGTCTCCTGAGGCTGAGAATGCATTCATTGATTTGAAGTCTAGGATGGCTTCACGGCCTATACTTAAACCGCCAGATTTTGACAAACCCTTTTATTTGGCTGTAGATGCTTCTTACTTTTGTTTGGGAGGTTGTCTATTTCAGATAACGGACGAGATTGAACATCCGGTCTGCTACCTGAGTCGGAAGTTGAGTTTGGCGGAAGTACGCTATTCGACCATTGAGAAGGAGGCACTTGCGCTGGTGGTCGGTGTACGCGCGTTCAGCGTGTACTTTGGTTCCGCTCCAGTGGTTGTTTATACGGACCATAGTCCACTACAGTTCATAAATCGCATGGCTCCTTCGAATGCGAAACTTTTGCGATGGAGTCTTGAACTCCAACAGTGCTCATTGAACATTAAGCATCGGCGTGTTGCCAGACATATTAAGTCGCCCCTCAGTTTAAATGTACGAACTTTTCATATATCTCTACGGACTCATAGATTTTTCTACTAGACTGTTGCTTTGATGAACTTTGGAGATAGTTTAAATTCGTTGGCACTTGTGGTTTCTGCATGGTCGGAAACACTTTTAATGTTTCCTCTTTTTCGTTGTCGGGGGGTCTGTTGGGAGTTGGCCTTCAGCCATCCCGCCATTATCATCCTCACGTGCACTTACTGACCTTAGTTAAGACGCACCTCGTTTGAAGCTAGAAATAGGATGGTCTCGTTGACTATATATAGCAGTGTTATTGTGTCGACGGAGAGATCGGTTTTAGTTAAGTAAGGCGTAAGACGTGCACTGGTTGTGTCACGCATTGTAAGTACCCTGTTGTGGTCATTTTCAGAGAGTGTACCCTGCGTGGTCGCTACTCATGTTTAATTGCCGGTTCTCGAGTTGTATCTTCCTTTGTGGAGTTTGTGCAGGCGTCTTCTCGGAGAGTCTGTCTTTTGACGTTTCGTTTGTCTTGTATGTGTGAGTATCGTTTCAATTTTGTACATAGTGTAAATATACGTTTTATCAATATTGCGAAAGTCTTCGTTTTTCTTGTCATTTCTCGTATCATTCTAACTCACATTTCACCTCTAGACTAACAAGCTAACAATATATATATATATATATATATACTAGCTGGATTACCCGGCGTTGCCCGGGGTTATAAGTTTCACACCACCACCACCACCACCACCACCACCACCACCACCACCACCACCACCACCACCACCACCACCACCACCACCACCACCACCACCACCACCACCACCACCACCACCACCACCACCACCACCACCACCACCACCACAACCACCACCACCACCACCACCACCACCACCACCACCACCACCACCACCACCACCACCACCACAACCACCACCACCACCAACAACAACAACAACAACAACAACAACGACTGCTTGGCAATCTTGGCAGTCGCCCTCTGGCGGCGACTGCTTCGCAGTCTTGGAGGCCATTTTGGCGTCTTGCGACCTGTGGCGGAGACTGCTTCGCAGTCTTGTAGACGCCTTCTGGCATCTAGCGACCTCTGGGGTGGACTGACTGCTTCGCAGTCGCCCTCTGGCGGCGACTGCTTCGCAGTCTTGGAGGCCCTTGTGGCGTCTGGCGACGTCTGGCGGAGACTGCTTTGCAGTCTTGTAGACGCCTTCTGGCGTCTAGCGACCTCTGCCGTGGAGTGACTGCTTCGCGGTCGCCCTCTGGCGGCGACAATCACTTCGCAGTCTTGGAGGCCCATGTGGCGTGTGGCGACCTGTGGGGGAGACTGCTTCGCAGTCTTGTAGACGCCTTCTGGCATCTAGCGACCTCTGGGGTGGACTGACTGCTTCGCAGTCGCCCTCTGGCGGCGACTGCTTCGCAGTCTTGGAGGCCCTTGTGGCGTCTGGCGACGTCTGGCGGAGACTGCTTTGCAGTCTTGTAGACGCCTTCTGGCGTCTAGCGACCTCTGCCGTGGAGTGACTGCTTCGCGGTCGCCCTCTGGCGGCGACAATCACTTCGCAGTCTTGGAGGCCCATGTGGCGTGTGGCGACCTGTGGGGGAGACTGCTTCGCAGTCTTGTAGACGCCTTCTGGCATCTAGCGACCTCTGGGGTGGACTGACTGCTTCGAAGTCGCCCTCTGGCGGCGACTGCTTCGCAGTCTTGTAGGCCCTTGTGGCGTCTGGCGACGTCTGGCGGAGACTGCTTTGCAGTCTTGTAGACGCCTTCTGGCGTCTAGCGACCTCTGCCGTGGAGTGACTGCTTCGCGGTCGCCCTCTGGCGGCGACAATCACTTCGCAGTCTTGGAGGCCCATGTGGCGTGTGGCGACCTGTGGGGGAGACTGCTTCGCAGTCTTGTAGACGCCTTCTGGCGTACAGCGGAGACTGCGAAGCAGTCTTGTATACGTCTTCTGGCGTCTAGCGACCTCTGCCGTGGAGTGACTACTTCGCAGTCGCCCTCTGGCGGCGACTGCTTCGCAGTCTTGGAGGCCCTTGTGGCGTCTGGCGACCTGTGGGTGGACTGACTGCTTCGCAGTCTTAGAGGGTAAACCGGGCGTTGGCGTGTTAAAGAAAACGCCAGAAATCTAGCCCTCACTGCCGGTCTGTAGTCGGCCTCGCCCTTCGTAAAGCAGACTGGTTGTTTCATATACTGTAAATAATTTAGATCTTTGTCTTTGAACATACATGTGTTAAAATTTTTCTGTAAAACGATGAATATACTTCGAATCGATCGTCATTAAATTTTGTGCGAAAGTAAACAACTTATGCGCATTATTAATGACGTTGGGGAATACCGGCGCCATAAATAGAACCGCGGTGTCGTTACGCGCATTATTAATGACGTTGGGGAATACCGGCGCCATAAATAGAACCGCTTCGCAGTGGAATAGGCGAGCTTGCGCGTGATTGACGGTCGGGTGGGTTGAGTTTTGGGGCATTTTCACCATGGTAGGGGTGAAAACGGGGGACGCGAACCCCTCCACTGGGTGTCCGAAGCCGAGGCCGACACAGTAGTGAAGGTTTCGAGTGAAAAGGTGCAAAATTGTAGAAGTTAAGCCCGGTCAAACAGACAGACAGAGGGACACACACACAGAATTCTCGCTTTATTAATATATATATATATATATATATATATATATATATATATATATATATATATATATATATATATATATATATATATATATATATATATTAAAATAAACCGGTTATAACTTCTTGAAAATTAGCGCCATCGTCCATCATTTTCAACACGTTCAAGCACACATGACCGCAAAATGCTTCGTTATCTGGCTGTATTCGTTCGCTGTTATAATAAACTGGACTGCGTAAATATTCCAATAGCTCGGCAGGTGGAGGGTGACCGTAGCTATCGAAATATTTCGCCGACACTTCGCCGTTCTTCTTGATCAAACCCTCCCAATGAGTTTCGCTCCCACTAGAGTTATCTAGGTTAAGAATTCCGTTCTCGTTAACTCCCGGTCTCTCGGGCAACTCGTCTCGTAGGAACACGCCTCTAAAGGTAGGCCCTACTAATCGTCATCTTCTTAGCGGCTTCTAGCAGTTGTATATTCTACTGCCAAAGGAACATTCAGTAACGCGACTCCGCAAACGTCGATTTGATTAATGTATCTAAAACTCATTTTATAAACAACGAATAGATTCTTTCTTCGTAACGAGGAATGTCCGTCAGCTAATGTGTGAATACCGTCTTCTATTATTACTCGTTTGTCATCATCCGCGGATAATGCAACTTTATTTACCTGTTCGGTATAAATATCGTGACGATACAATCTAAAGACGTTCAATTTTCTTAGTCGTTCTCTTCTGGTAAAAAAAACAGTTTTTGTAATCATAGTGATTTATCTGAGGCGGAGTTTAACTACGCCTCAGATCATCTTCAGATGGTCCGAGCCTGTCCCAAGCCAGGATAAAGGAGGAGGGTTCCGCGGTGGACTTGCAACCCACCCGGGTAAAAATACGCTCGCAACAGAAACGACGCAACAAATTCACAGCTGACGTGGGAGGAGGCGGAGAGGTTGGCGGTGGACAGAGGAGAGTTAAGGAGATGCGTCGCCCGATGTGCAGATCTGCACCGGAAGGACTAAGGTCTAAGGTAAGGTGATTTGTCGTTTTCTTAACAACATTTTACTTAACGCCTTTACACTTCTTATGATCTTCGCCATTTATTCTATACGATTACAACTTGGCTCTTAACCCTTCGTCGGGCGGAAAAAAACTATACAACTAAGGGCGTGGGGTCAATTTTGACCCCAGAGTAGTTATCATATAATTCGGATAAAATAAGCACTTAGATTGCACGAGAAGGTCATTATTATTATTATTCACTGAAATGTCATTATTTGTTGTACTTCCTCATGACGAGACGTCATAAAATGACGTCATGGCATGACGTTACGTCATGATGTCATGACGCCACATGCAACAAAAGGCTTGTAATACTGTTCTTACCCTAATGTTTAGCGCCCTCAATAAAATATAATGACGCTTCCTCATGACAACACGTCATGACGTGACGTCATGACGTGTTGTCATGACGTGGTGTCATGACATGACGTCACGTCATGATGTCATGACGCCACATACAAACATAGGCTTGTAGTGCTGTTCCTACCCTAATGTTCAACACCCTCAATACAATATAATGACGCTTTCTCATGACATGACGTCATGACATGGCGTCATGACGTGGTGTCATGACATGACGTCACGTCATGATGTCATGACGCCACATACAAACATAGACTTGTAATACTGTTCTTACCTTAATGTATAGGCTAGTGCCCTCAGTACAATGAAATGACGCTAGAATGAACATAGGAGACTGCTAGGAGCTTAGGAAAGTATTTCATCAATCAGCAGAGAGACATGTCTGACAGAAGATTTGACAGTGGACAGTGCACTCATTCATATGACATGCCTTGCACACAGCCGTGGCTTTTTTGTCTGTCTGGGACAAACTTGGCAGCGACCTCATTTCTTTGGAGGTTCCAGAGTGTCGTCTATAACAGTCATCCTCTAATCAGCCCATGCTGAGTTGCATCGCTGTTCCTGTGGCTCTTGGCAAAGATCTTTTTCCCAGCTTCTTGATGACGCTGTCTCACTGGAGCTTTGTCCACATTCAATTTCTCATCAAGGACGTAAGCTTGAAGTGCCGGAATATCCAGCAGGTTGCAGAACGGCACTGCCTGCCGAAGGCTGGTTGAGAACTTCGTGCTGAATCATCTGGTCAGCCTAATCAACTACTTTGGTCTTGTTGTAGAAGTTGATAACCTCTGGAAGCTTCCTTGGTGTTTTGATAAAAGTTCCATTGGAGATGTGCATAGTCAACAAGACGATGACCACTCTGTCTTTCTTACAGTTGTAAGAAAGCAATGACAAGTCGCCGGTCTCATTGAACCCGACAAAGGATGAGTACAATCTCGCGTCCTCAGGGAGAAACAAATTTTTTAGGCAAATCTACTCGATTAGTACGAATAGTACCAACCAAAGTAGATTTCTTTATCTTCAGAACATCTGTAGCTAGGGCCAGCGAGGTGCAACAGTTATCAGTGGTAATGTTGCGACCTCCACATTCAAGAAGGTATATGAGCTGACGTTCAATGTTTCCTCCCAGATCTTTGGTTGAAGCTGCATCAGGGCTCTCTTTGCTGCAATAGAGCCTATATGCTGGCATTGTACACGTACTTCGTTTCAGCATCGCAGCACATCCATAACTTTATGCCGTATTTTGGCGGCTTTGACGAATTTTGTACGGATTTTGCACCGACCTCGATATGGAGCGAGCCTTTCGCCAATTGTCAGGAATGGCCCTGGATCATAGGCGTAATTTGTGGGGGTACGAGGGGTACCCGACTACCCGTACCCTACCCACTGTTTGGACTGGGGGTACCGTACACCCCACTTTTTGAACATCAGTCAATATCTTATTATTGTACCTTCCCAGAGATTGCAGTCTCGGCCTTGCTTAGTATATGCAAAAAACTGGTACCCCCACTTTTTAGACCAAAGTTGCGCCTCTGCCCTTGAATCATTGCACCTTGAGCGTTGTGTAAAGAGTAACAATAAATAAGGAAGTAAAATTGTGGGCAATGTGCAACTTTAGACTGTCAAATGAGAAAGAAACATCAATAATCAGTAATGGGGTCAAAAATGACCCCATGACCTTAAGTGTAAAAATGTCGTGTAGTTTTTTGTCCATCTAAAATTCGCATGCAAACTCAACTGGAATACGTAGAGACAACCAATGCAATAATTCTCGTGAAAATTCACGGCAGCCATTTCAGTTTTTGATATCGAACCATAGTTTGAAAATGCGCTCTGGGGTCATTTTTGACCCCACGCCCGACGAAGGGTTAAACCGATTTGTCGTCCTGCAGATTCGTCTTTGAACATACCGATAACCTTCTTGTTAATTCTGGTCTTTAAACCCGATGGGTGATCTTCTGGGTAATCACTTGTATCGAATTGAACCGTAACGTCTTCAACGATATCCTCGTAAAAATCTTCTGTTTGTATTTCATATGCCAACGAATCTGTATCGGTAAATAACAATTTAGCTCTGTCTCCGCATTTTTGCCGTATAAAATTGTACCGGTAATGAAAGTCGTACGTCAAAGGTTTACTCAAGTCTAATATACACATGCCTTGATATATCGGATCATTATAAAACAACCTCGGTCTTTTCATGTGAACGGCGATTAGATTCTCG
The DNA here is from genome assembly GCA_963556255.1 of Allolobophora icterica. NCBI lineage: Eukaryota > Metazoa > Annelida > Clitellata > Crassiclitellata > Lumbricidae > Allolobophora > Allolobophora icterica. The sequence continues at coordinate 46,067,941 of OY744613.1, read as the reverse complement.
TCGAAAATCGTCAGGCGGTCATAATTGGTCTTTGCTGTTAGCTTGATAGTATTGTTTATAAATCCTTTAATAGCCGATGCAGTCTTTCGAATTTCGAACTTCTTTGTATTGATTTTAACAAAGAGACTCTTTATTTCCGATTTAAGCGATTATAATCTTTCGTTCACAGGTTTCTTTACTTTAGGAGGTATGCAACTAACTAACCAATCTGCCAAAGAATTAATTTTCGACCTAACCTTAGTTTTCAACTTACTGAGAACTTTATTATTTTGTGGGGAAACGTAATTTACTCGGAGTAAGAATTGGGGCTCGAATATCGGGAACTGGAGAGTCGAGCAAATTTCCTCCTCTATTAGAATTAGCACCGCCATCTTTGTCGATAGCAGCAATCAGATCCGCTTTTCGCAGTTTCCAATATCCGACCAAGTTTTACGGTAACTCTCAATTCTTTTACAGTTTTCAACTTGTGGTCCTTTCCTTTATATATGCATATATATTTTCATCTCTTTAAGTATACTATAGAAAGCATTTGAACCCTCACCGGAAGAACCACTAGAGTCCATTTTTGACATTTTTGAGTTAACTGTGTCCTGTGATACTTAATGCTATAGAGCATGTATTTACAAGTGTGTTTTTCAGAAAACTCACGTCAGTCCTGAGTTACAATGGGAAGAAAATATAGTGTTCATGTAAGAACCACTAGAGTCCTTGGACTTACGTGGTTCTTGCATGAATCGTGAACTGCAAACACACAAGGCAGAAAATTTTTACATTTAATTTTAATGCTAATTTTAGCTTAAAAGCATCAGCTATTATGAATAATTTGTTACTGTTGAACAAATTTGCAATTATTCATTGAATATTGTCTATTCACAACGAAAAAATGAAGTTTACATAAGAAATTGCCGCACGCAGCATAATGTAAACATTTACAATGTGGCGCCACCTACCTGTAAAATCAATAACTTTTTTACATGTTATAGAGACATAACAGATCCGTGTGAATGCCAAATTTCTTTTCGATATTTTCATAAATAAAATACTTGTAGACTTTCAAAATTTGTTTTGTGAATATCTCAAAATGTTAAAAATGGACTTTAGTGGTTCTTCCGATGAAGGCTTCATTTTATTTATATTTTATTTATATTTCGATTTTTTTCTTCTAAGTTTTCAATTTATTTCTCGCATTTTTTAATTCGTTAATTCGTTAACTCTATTCCAACACCTTCATTTCGTATCTTCTCCATACTTTTACATTATAATCGGTGATTATTCCCATGATTTGCCCGTGCGCCTTAGCTGCCTTGTACATTGACGGATACACGACAATATCACCGGTTTCTCGATCTAAAATTTCTACTTTTCTGGGTTGTTTTCTGATCTACCCACGCTCAATCATACGCGCCTTCCTGGAAGTTTCTTTTCAATATTCTATTTTTCCGATATTCTTTCCAGTATGCTTTCTGATATTCTTTCCGATATTCTTGCCGTTGTTCCTCGTTCCCTCGTAGTCTCTCTAGTTTATCTTTTTCTGAGTTATCTTGTGCAAAAATCCCCTTTTCGATCAATAGAGATATAAGCTCGGGCATGCTGAGGTGAGCACAACCCTTAACATTGTGCTGGACCAGTAAGCTTCTCAGCTCTGGCAGTTTAATCTTCTTATTACTTATATAAGTAAACATCTCTTTAAATAGGTTCTATAATTTTTTTTCATGTTTCACTTTTGAGACGTCGGCTAGTGTTGGGGTGTGAATCAAAATGAGCTCCTTCCGTAGACGACGTTTAGATTCTGCCCGTCCGATTGAAACTCAAGCAACTTGTCCGAAATTACGATAGCATAAGCTTCGGTTTCGGCCGGAATTGCCGTATTAAATATTGCTTTGATCTGAATATCGACGACCGACGATTTTAACCGTTCAGATTGCTTTCTAGCGTCGAATACCATAAGCGGATATAGATCTTTATAATCAATCGGTGTTATATTACTCTGCGTTATTAACTAATCCATTCCCTAGAATTTTTCGCTAAACGTTGCCGCGACTCGTTACGCTCTCGAGAATTGATCATTAGGAAACGATAGGTTGTAGTCTACGGCCGGGTATCTTTCTTGATTCATCATCACATACATGTTCTTAAGATCGCAATGGTCGAAGATGGACGGATTAGCTTTTTGATTACCACTACGATTTGTCTGAAATCCTACGATTATATACCTCGGTTTTTCCACAGATGTCTTGACGCTAAGCCTCCAGCTGAAAGTAGTCGACTGAGGAACCGTTATGGTATCGCATTGACGAGCGCGATAGGCGACAGCCAACGACGCTTTCGATTCGATCGTTTTATACAACTGCATTTTTTCCATATCGGATAGAATAACGTGAGGCATAAACCGCGATATTTTATCTATCGCAACTCTCCAGCCGCTGCATCGTAATAACCTCTAAAAATGCGTCGTCGTCGGCTTTACGCATATGTTTTAGCGTATGTTTCAAACCGTAAACAATCTTGTCGTAATCATCGCAAAAACCGAAGATATGCATTAATGCAACTATAAAGCTGAACGTTCCCTTAGCAGTCGGTTTTCGAATAAGATAGGTATGTCTCACCGCAAACCCTGTGTTATCGGCGACAACAGCCGTAGCACCACTGTCTTTATACCACAGCTGATTTAAACCTTGTGCCAGTTGAAAATCGTTTGAGTTTAATATCTTGTTTCCGCTAAATATTGCGTTAGCAATCTTGAAAAAATGAAAGCATATAATTCTAGGATTTATACTACGCGATGATTTCATTTTGTTATCTCACTGTTCAAAACCGTAGAACAGTAATTTATCCCTTGTATTGTAATTATGAGTATCGAGACGGTTGTTGAGACGTTCCATAAATAAAGCGCCAAATGAATTACGATACCAGCCTACTTAATATTCAATAGTATAAGGGAAGAATTTCATCATTTGGTCGACACGGCTTAATACGCCCTCTGTATCGCGACTGGCTACTCAGCAGGATTATAGGTGTATTATAATTCCCAATGCCAAGATAATTTCTGTCGACGTCAACAGCCTTTGATGCTATAAGATGTCGTTAAACCCTGGATCCATCCAATAGGGCGACAGTTATGAGGCTCTAATCGTGGTGTTAGTGTAAACCGGCGGATATGTCGCCCTAATGTGGCTGAAAGCCTAGGAAGAGGAGATATTCGTTATAAAAGTAAAAGTCGTTATTAATCGCGTCACTCGTGAGGACCTTAAATTCTAAAGAATTATAGTTATATTTGCTGTTAAGTGATATTTTAAAGAGAAAACCTGGAAACTTATAGATTAGTTCAGAACAAGGCATGGAGTAAAATTTCTAAACAATTTAATGCTTATAGTTATAAAAAAATCGCTTTTTAGTAGAAATGAGTAGCTAATTGTGACTGTAAGTCGTCAGGACCTTAATAGAAAAGAAGTATTATTATTATTATTATTATTATTATTATTAATTAATTATTATTATTACTATTTTTTTGCCCCAAGGTATTATGATCCCTTGGGGACTTAGATATTAATTTGTTGTTATGTTATTTCCAGGAAATCAGGCCTCGTCCTCCGTTGAGTCCCTGAATGTGCCACGGAATGCGATGGCATTATAACGTTGAATGCAGAATGATGGAAAGGCGCTGGAAAAGAAAGGTGCCCTCTCTCGGCTCCCCTGAAGCGGCCGAAAGGCGCCGGCCGACCTCGCGAATGAAATGAAATTATTATTATTATTATTATTATTATTATTATTATTATTATTATTATTATTATTATTATTATTATTATTATTATTATTATTATTATTATTATTATTATTATTATTTTCATCATCATAATCATTATAATTATGAAACGGCTTGTTTTGGCCACTTATAAATTCAATTCCATGAAAGCGGTTTTTGATGTTTTACGCTACTTGTTCTATTCTCAAACCAGAATAGTTGTGATTACACAGCATAGCAAAATCTCATTTTCCTCTCGCAATCAATTAGGTCATTTTACGCGTGATAGATCAGCAGATTATAAATACACACGATTTTCTCAAGATTGACTCAATTTGAAGTGCGAAAGCGTGGTTCCCGTAATCTCCATAGGCATCAGAATGCAACGATCGCCGAACCGGCTGACTCGAAACACAGAAACACGGAGCTCCCTCACATGTGCCGGGCAGTACCATTGATTGAAGTGTCACTGGAAACAATACGCTCCGCAGCAGGAAGCCAGTGTGGCATATAGCGCATGGTATTATTCGCAGTTGACATCGACTCAAACAGAACAGTAGATGAGTTATTTTCCGGTAACATGTCACATTCACTAATTGAAGAAGCAAAAAAATTTTTTTTCAAAATTACATTGATTTTTTGGAGCAAATTTTAATATGGAGCAAATAAAATTATAAAATAAATTACAATACAATGACTATTTAATTCCATCACATTTTAACTTTTGTTAAGAAATTCCACTCCGTTACCGAAAGAAAAATAGGGAATTAATCAATGTAAAGTTGACTGTATTTTTTTGGCCAAATAACAAAATGAAATCACTTGAGCCAATCATTCCCAGTAATCAAATGAAGAAACAAAAACTTTAAAATATTTATGATGTTGTCTTAAAAATCTGCTCATAACATGAAAATTGCTTAAACAATTACCATAAAAAGGTCCGCTCCGTTACTATCTGTCGAGAATTGAGCACAGAATGTGAAAAGTGAACTTAAAATGAAACAAAAATGTATTTAAAATGTCATATGTTGTTAAATAAGTTGTATTAGAAATGATAATTTAAGTAGACGACTTATCCTCACAGTGGAATAAATTTTAGTACCTCAAGGGTTACATTTATTGTTACTGAGTGGACAGTTAACGGAGTGGGCAAATTGTGTATCAGTGCGGTAAATATCATATTATCTCTAATGCGTCCACATTAATCGTCGGTACACTCATTATTATAGCTTATAAATGTTATATTAAAATATTATTTTAATTAAATTTCTTCATAATCATTGCAAAAATGCAGTAACGGAGTGGATGTATAATAAAAGAAACACATCAGGTAGGTAATAAATGAAAATTTGTAAGAAATTTGTCTTAGCATTCAGATCCTGTATTAACCCTTCGTCGGGCGTGGGGTCAAAAATGACCCCATAGTGCATTTTCAAACCATGGTTCGATATCAAAAAATGAAATGGCTGCCGTGAATTTTCACGAGAATTATTGTATAGGTTGTCTCTACGTATTCCAGTTGAGTATGCATGTGAATTTTAGAGGGACAAAAAATTACAAGACATTTATACAGATAGGGTCATGGGGTCATTTTTGACCCCATTACTGATTATTGATGTTTCTTTCTCGTTAGACAGTCTAAAGTTGAACAAAGCCCACAAAGTTACTTCCTTATTTATTGTTACTCTTTACACAACGCTCAAGTTGCAATGATTGAAGGGCAGAGGCGTAATTTTGGTCTAAAAAAGTGGGGGTACCAGTTTTTTACATGTACGAAGCAAGGCCGAGACTGCGATCTCTGGGAAGGGTCAAAAATAAAATATAGACTTATGTTGTTCAAAAAGTGTGGTGCACGGTACCCCCAGTCCAAAAAGTGGGTAGGGGGTACGGGTACCCCTCGTACCCCCACAAATTACGCCTATGTTCCAGGGCCATACCTGACAATTGGCGAAAGGCTCGCTCCATATCGAGGTCGGTGCAAATTCGTACAATATATATGCTGCCAAAATACGGAATAAAGTTATGGATGTGCTGCGATGCTGAAACGAAGTACGTGTACAATGCCAGCATATATTGCTGTAATCAGAGAGCCCTGATGCAGCTTCAACCAAAGATCTGAGAGGCAACGTTGTCCGTCAGCTCATACAACCTCTTGAATGTGGAGTTCGCAACATTACCACTGATAACTGTTGCACCTCGCTGGCCCTAGCTACAGATGTTTTGAATATAATAAATCTACTTTGGTTGGTACTATACGTACTAATCGAATAGAGTTGCTCAAATATTTGATTCTCCCAGAGGACGCGAGATTGTACTCATCCTTTGTCGGGTTCAATGAGGCCGGCGACTTGTCACTGCTTTCTTACAACTGTAAGAAAGACAAAGTGGTCATTGTCTTGTCGACTATGCGCATCTTCAATGGAACTTTTGGCAAAACAAAACACCAAGGAAACTTCTTGAGGTTATCAACTTCTACAACAAGACCAAAGTAGTTGATTGTGCTGACAAGGAAATAGAAACCTTCAGCACGAAGTTCTCAACCAGCCTTCGGCAGGCAGCGCCGTTCTGCAACCTGCTGGATATTGCGGCACTTCAGGCTTACGTCCTTGATGAGAAATTGAAGGTGGACAAAGCTCCAGTGAGAAAGCGTCATCAAGAAGCTGGGAAAAAGACCTTTGCCAAGAGCTACAGGAACAGCGATGCAACTCATCATTGACTGATTAGAGGATGACTGTTAAACGACACTCTGGAACCTCCAACGAGGTCGCTGCCAAGTTCGTCCCAGACAGACAAAAAAAGCCACGGCTGTGTACTGTGAAAAGGCATGTCATAAGAATGTGTGCCCTGTCCACTCTCAAATCTTCTGTCAGACATGTCTCTCTGCTGATTGATGAAATACTTTCCGAGGCTTCTAGCAGTCTCCTATGTTCATTCTAGCGTCATTTCATTGTACTGAGGGCACTATACATTGGCTTGTAGTACTGTTCTTACAGTACTACAAGCCAATGTTTGTATGTGGCGTCATGACATCATGACGTCATGTCATGAGAAAGCGTCATTATATTGTATTGAGGGTGCTGAACATTTGGGTAAGAACAGCATTACAAGCCTATGTTTCTGTGTGGCGTCATGACATCATGACCTGACGTCATGTCATGACACCACGTCATGACGTCACGTCATGACGTCATGTCATGAGAAAGCGTCATTATGTTGTATTGAGGGTGCTGAACATTAGGGTAAGAACAACATTACAAGCCCATGTTTGTATGTGGCGTCATGACATCATGACGTGACGTCATGTCATGACACCACGTCATGACACCACGTCATGATGTCACGTCATGACGTCATGGTATAAGGAAGCGTCATTAAATTTTATTGAGGGCGCTAAAGATTAGGGTAGGAACAGTATTACAACTCTTTTCTTGAATGTGGCGTCATGACATCATGACGTAACGTCATGCCATGACGTCATTTTATGACGAAGTACAACAAACAATGACATTTCAGTGAATAATAATAATAATGACCTTCTCGTGCAATCTAAGTGCTTATTTTATTCGAATTACATGATAACTACTATGGGGTCAAAATTGACCCCACGCCCTTAGTTGTATAGTTTTTTTTCCGCCCGACGAAGGGTTAAGGCATACTTTCTAGCGCACTTTAAACGTCGTAAAACTTGATCGAAATATTAATATACAACATCCTGGTCAATGGTCATATTCGAGTGCTACTGAGTTTTACTCAACATGAAGAATCGAAGTGATGATAATATTATACGGAAGACAGCGATCGAGATTAATTAAAGCACGCAGAAACTCTGAATAACAAATACAACATAAATATGACAGTCTTATCTTTGTCTATCAGGTTCATAGGTTTCATGCGAAGTGCCATAAATAGTGACAGCCTGCTTTAAAAATATGTTGCGTCCTTTTTTCAAAGACTCAATCGTTCTTCGTTGGATTATCTCACTGTTTAAATCGCACCAATTCAATTGATATTTCCGAATGGAAGTAACTGCTTATGGCTATAGCCACTAGATCAAGACTAGGCATCATTCATGGTTCAATAATTATTACCTGGAACTGCCACGTGCATTTATAAAAGTTGGATCGTTTCAAATCTTAATCTAGGCACAATTAGACCCTGCATACACAACATATTTTAAATTTCTTTATGAAAGAAGCAACATTGCAAGAGAACCGCATCCGAAAATGGAAGGCATTAGGAAGAAAATCTTAAATTTCCTAAACCGAGTCTTTTTCTTGTCTTTGCCATAGGGATCACGCTTTACTTGTAACCGAATAGACTTCATCAAAAATAAAAATATAAAAACCAATCAAATATAAGCAACACAGTGAAAAATGATGCTTCCTACGGTTCTAGGACTTTTCGCCCCCGGAAGATTCACCCCCGGAAGATTCGCCCCCGGAAGATTCGCCCTCGACATTCCCCCCCGGAAGTTTCGCCTACCGCAAGAATAAGTATTTACTCTGTGTTAACATTAGCACACCCATCTTTTTCGTGCAAAGATGTAGATGCATAGTGAGTTCGAATCTGTAATCACTAGAGTCAACCTAATGTCGAGGTGAACATTTTTTATCGTGTCTTGCTTGTTCAGTAGATGGTGTACCAAGGAAGTCTGAATAAGAGAGTTTGCATAGTTGAATTTTGAATTTTTAATTATTAGTTGCCCAAGACAGGCGCGTAACTAGCATTACGCAATTACGCAACTGCGTAAAGATTTTAACGGTTTTTTGTTTTTTTGGACATTGTAAATTGAACGCTCCATGTATTATCGCACTATTGTTTTCCGTTTTGCGATATTTTGTAATCTTCGTGTTTCTGCTTTGAGCGAAATAATGTATATATATATATATATATTATAGGATATATATATATATAAGGCCTATCAAATGATACTTCCCCACCAATTCTAAAAAAACTGATGCGTCTGTAACGTGTCTGGGTATAATGCATTAGAGATGAGTTACATCATCCAGGGTTGAGAGGCCTATGGCCATCGCTCCTTATGAACCCAAGACTCGGCTGCCGCTTGGCACATGACCTTGTAGTTTCGGGTCAGAAAATTCTTCGTCTCACGCCCTTCCATATTAGATCCTGCGCTCGAGGCAGCTGCTTCTAGTCTACGTTGGCTGCTGGGACTTTGCAGTTGAGCCAATTTTTAAAATCACATTATGAAATTATATAATTTGCCAAAGAAATTATGTAAAATGATATTACTTTTAACCAAAAAGATGGTCTAAAATAAATGCACCATTACAAACCTCTAAATAAAATTTCTTACCCTAGGCCAAAGAACTTATGTAAAATGTAATTACTTTTAACCAAAAAGATGGTCTGCAAAATGCACCATTACAAACCTTTAAATAAAAAAATTTCTTACCCTGGGCCAAAGAACTTATGTAAAATGTTATTACTTTTAACCAAAAAAGATGGTCTCCAAAATGCACCATTACAAACCTTTAAATAAAAAAATTTCTTACCCTGGACCAAAGAACTTATGTAAAATGTTATTACTTTTAACCAAAAAGATGATCTCCAAAATGCACCATTACAAACCTTAAATAAAAAAATGTCTTACCCTGGGCCAAAGAACTCATGTAAAATGTTATTACTTTTAACCAAAAAGATGGTCTCCAAAATGCACCATTACAAACCTTTAAATAAAAAAATTTCTTACCCTGGGCCAAAGAACTTATGTAAAATGTTATTACTTTTAACCAAAAAGATGGTCTCCAAAATGCACCATTACAAACCTTTAAATAAAAAAATTTCTTATCCTGGGGATGGGGCACAGCCCCCTCCCCAGACCCCTCCCCTCAGTGTTACAAACTGCGTAATTATTTTGAAGCCCTGGTTACGCCGCTGGCCCAAGATAATGTAAGCGGAGTGCAGTTCATGAACATATGCAGATACAGAATGATCGAACTGTCGAACATTTCAAGTGTGTGTTTAAAACAGTTGTTCCAGCTTACACTAAATAACCGCTACTTCTTTGCAAATTGTCGTAAGTGTAAAAAAAGAGAAGAGGTAATTAATGTGTAAGAACGAAGACAAAGATGGTATGTGGTGAGAAATCTTACATATTAGCCCAACTATGTCCCTATCCCTATCTATTAGAGAAATCCGAAATCTATTAGAGAAAGCAAAGTAACAGATATAAGTGCATGCGTACAGCAGTGACAGTTTGCGTCGTGTAATACATTTTTCTCTCGCTCCTAATGTAGTTGTAAGCGGTGCACTGGTGTTGTCCACCAGATGTACTAGATTTGAGAGCACCGTTAGATATAGGATAATTCTCAAGATCAACATCTATTCATTCGTATGGCGCTGAAGGATTGGCATCTGATGTGCATGTAAGGTATTGGTGTTCATAGACACAGTTATCTGTTTTCGAAACGTTTGTAATGTTTTCTTTAAGTTCTCTGCCATTCGGCAGGTTTCCACTTCCAATGACGCCATTCTTCTCTTCGCTGTGCTTTTCTCTTCAGTCCGCTGTATCCTTCGGTCATCATCCATCCCAGCATCATCTGTCGCGGTCTTCCTCTCCTTCTCCTTCCCTCCAATCTCCCCTCTATGATTTCTCTCAAGAGGGAGTCTCCTTGTAATGTCAGGGGAGTCAAAAAAGTAATGCAATTTTCATTCGGAGACTTTGGCTGAAAATACAGCACTATAGATAATTTATACAGTGCTTCGTCGCGATGTTTACTCGCTACTAAGTTACCTTCTGCAAAATAGAAAGGCTTCATGGCAGATAACGTCTGGAACTGCATTGAATCAAAAGGGTATAGAGAAGAACCAGAAAGAATAGCCACAACATTTCCTGAATTTACCTTATTTAAGAGTTTTCCCGATTCTTGATCTCGGAGTCAACTATTTCCAGTTCTGCTGCATTTACTGTTGTTTCACTAGTGTATATCTGAATATGTAAAGTACAGTTTTCAGGCGGTCATAGACAATGTAAGAGGAGGAACTAGGAAGTAAGCTCAGCTCGGGAGGGAGACCATTCCATATGGTCGGACCACTCTAGGACCTATGCCGTTATCAGTTTTTTAGTGATAGCAACTGCTACCTAAATCGATTGTCACTTTTGTAAAATGAGAACTTTCGACAAGAAGTAATAAGAGCTGCTTATTTACATGCCTGCTCTCCCACTCAGCCTCTATTATACAGTTGCAGCTTAGAATAAATGTTTTAAAAACCCCGTAAATCGTCTGGTATGAAGTAATATGTCTAGGATTTTATGTTATTATCATGGATCCCATTGTAAAACCCCTCATAGTTTCAGAACAAAGTCTACAGTAAGAAAATCGGTGAAATGGGGTAGGCCTATAATGAAGTGATAATACATACTAGTGAACATAAGTTGATAATTTGTTAAAGCGTTGCATCGAAATGAAGCAATAACGAGCAAACATTATCAATGTGTTCGTGCCAATCACGTCCACATAGAAAATAAAACAAAACAAAACAAAACACATCATACTCGGGAAATGTTGAACAAATATTCATCATCTCAGCAGTTACTATCCTCAGTCACAGTGACTAAACTCATGTATGAGGTTGAAGCGCCTTCGTACCATGTGTAGACTCCAGCCTGTTGCATTGTCACATTTGCAATTATAAGTCTGCACATAATACGCTGAATTGTTTTCAGCGACATAGCAACCATTTGCTATCGCTAACGGGTTTTTGGTTCCATCCGTTGTACGTGTCCAAGAAGGAACTGCCAGCATTATTACAGTGCGATCCAGCATCGCTTGGCCATTGATTAAAGGGACTGCATTTGGACCATGAGTTTGTCCGTGTACAACATCGCCTAAGAAAATTAATAAAATATACGGTATATACGTGATAGTCATCGCTCATCCAGCTTCTAGTTTGTGTGTTTTTTTACATTGGACTCGAAAAAAAGCATTTTTAGCTCGATTTTCATCAAACCGGAAGCTGGATGAGCGATGATGAAATATAGCTGAAACTACAAGCTGATTCTCGATGAAAATGTAGCTCAACCTAGAAGCTGGAAGATCGTGAACCATTTGTCCGTGGACCATTTGTCTTGAACCATTTGTCAGTGAACCATTTGTCCGTGAACCATTTGTCGTGACATCTGCAGATTCATTTTGCTCGTTTAAAAGTTGAGGTCGCTAGGGCGCTAGTGCTATGGAAATCTTTCAATTATTTCTACCTTGCCAATGTCTATTGTCCTTTTAACTATTAAGTTTTGAGTGTATTTTCTTCACGCGATAATCTGAATTTCTCAACATATTTAATATAAAGAATATATCCGATAAACCGAAGAACTTATAATTTTCTCCGATTTCTTACATACATTTAAACATAGACAGGCTACCAAAATTATCACCGATTACCACCGTAGGGCCATGCTATCCCCTTGGCTTGATATCACCATTTTCTGACCTGGCACCGGAACGGACAAGGCTATTGTGTACTTGATTTCATATATCGCCGCTGTTCAAGTGGGTCTCCCTGGCTTTTGTCTGGCGCTTAGGAGTGTCGAAGATTTAAATTTACATTTATGTGTCAAAGTAAAGACGTCGATGGGTCGCCAGCAGAAGGAGTTTTTAATTATAGTAAGTCACATATATAGACAGATACAAAGACAGAAGTTTCGGCCCCAGGAGATTGGCCCCACGCTTATCGATTTTCATCGTCGATCCAGCTTCTAGCCTTAGTTATATTTTCATCGTTAATCCAGCTTCTTGTCTTAATCATAAATATTTGTTATTGTTGATCCAGCTTCTTGTCTTCTATAGTAAGTTACAGATATAGAATAAATCCTGTGATCCCCTTCTATCGCTGATACCTTTTGCTCCTTTTTCTCTGATAAAATATCGTCTATTCGCTTTTCCTTGCAGTCCCTGCTCAATTCAAAATCTACACCTGCGTTCCTCTAGCACCGAATCAGTGCATCATCTAAATCCCACTCCGCCTGCCTATCAGTCTTCTCTCCTTACTCTTCTCCCAACCTCTTAATCAAAAGTGTCACGCATACTAAATTCTCTCCCTAAAAACAATGTGAACTTGATCCTATTCCCACCTCTCTTCTCAAAGTTTGTGTCTCTGTTCTCCTTCCTGTCATCACAAGAATAATCAACCTCTCTCTCTCTCTCTCTCTCTCTCTCTCTCTCTCTCTCTCTCTCTCTCTCTCTCTCTCTCTCTCTCTCTCTCTCTCTCTCTCCTCTCTCTCTCTCTCTCTCTCTCTCTCTCTCTCTCTCTCTCTCTCTCTCTCTCTCTCTCTCTCTCTCTCTCTCTCTCTCTACTGGTCGCTTTCCCACCGCTTTTAAGCAATCTCTTGTCACCCCTTCCTCAAAAAAGCCAATCTCGACAAGGAAAACCTCTTAAACTATCGCCCTATTTCCAATCTTTCCTTCTTATCCAAACTAACCGAACGCATTGTCCTTGATCGGATGAATGACTACCTTTCTTGTAACTCACTCCTCAACCCCCATCAATCTGGTTTTACTAAGCATCACTCCACAGAAACTCTCCTTGTCTATCCGTATAATAAACTGGTCTCTGCTGTAAGTCATCAACAAGTCTCCTGTCTCTGTCTCCTCGATATCTCTACCGCTTTTGACACCATAGATCACGAGCTACTTCTCCGGCGGCTGTCCTCTTGGTTTGGCGTCTCTGGCAGTGCTTTACTTTGGTTTCAGTCATACTTGTCTTCACGCACCTTCACTGTTAAAGCCTCCAGCCACTCGTCACAAGCCCTCCCACTCTCTTATGGTGTTCCTCAAGGCTCCGTCCTAGGTCCACTTCTCTTCATCCTCTACACTACACCCCTGAGCCATCTCATAAAATCATCTTCTGTTGACCACCATCTGTATGGAGACGACACCCAACTCTTCATATCCTTCTCCTCTAGTTCTTTCTCCACCTCCATTGCTAAACTACTCGATGTGGTCAACCTTATCTCTAAATGGATGTCATCCAACCTCATCTGTCTCAACCCTGCCAAAACTGAATTTATTATCCCTGGCCTTCCAGATCAGATCAAGAAAATCCCCGACCTTTCCATAAACTTGCCCACCAGCTCTTCATCTCTCGCTTTCACCTCAGACTTACTTGTTCGCAATTTTTGCATTACCTTTGATCCATGTTTATCCTTCTCTAATCACATCTCCAACTTCTCGCGCACCTGCTTCATGCATATTCGTGACCTCCGCCGCATCCGATCAGTGCTTGACTTTAAAACTGCATCCACTATCGCTACCTCCATTGTCCACTCTAAGCTTGATTACTGCAACTCCATTTTCCTTTACCTCGAATCCACCCAAATTAAGCGTCTACAACTCATCCAAAATTCTCTCACCCGAGCCGTCACCTGGACACCTAAGCATCACCATAATATCACTCCTGTTCTTAAATCGCTCCACTGGCTTAAAATCCCTGAGCGAATCCAGTTCAAAGTCTTGTCGCTAACCTACAACACACTACGATACAACCAGCCAAAGTAGGCCTACCTTCGCGAAATCTTCACTACTCGTTCATCCATATATCTCACTCTCTCCCGTCCTCCAGTCACTACTCGCTTACAGTTCTCCAACCGATCCATATCCTAAACTGCACCTAAACTCTGGAACGAACTCCCTCCCGAATTCCGCATTTCTCAGTTCCTCCACCAATACAGCCACTCACTCATCGTCATCTACCTCGGGCTCCTCTACTCATCACCCCACAGGCTTTCCACTCCAAACTGAAAACTCACCTCTTCAGAATTTCCAACCCTAATCCATCGGATCCTCTGCCTTCCAAGCTATCTCGTCCTCAACGAAACCCTCCGTAACAGCTGCTCTGCCTCTCTGGTGTCTCTGGCAACCGGACTCGGACCACCAACGGACATCGATTTCTGGACAACCCCTCGGATGATTCGCAGCGCTCGTGAATAAGCTGGTGCTTTGCGCTCAGCTTCACAGTGGCGCTTTAGAAAATTGGAGATAACGATAGCGATGTCGTTTTTATATTTTCATTGTTGATCCAGCTTCTAGCCATAGTTATCTATTTGTTTCTTTAGGTTTTGCACGCCAAATATGACCGAACGTGCGAAATTGAACCAAGAAAAGCCAAACCCTATTTATGGGCAAAACTTAAATACGGTAAATAAAATAGACAATTTTCATTACGTTTTTGACCATAACTAAGCTGGATTAGACAAAGACTAGAAGCTGGATCAAAGATTAAAATATAACAAAGACTAGAAGCTGGATACACGATGGGAAAATTACAGAAATAAGCCTTGGCGAAAATGACTCTCTGGCTTTAAAATTTGTCTTGCACGAAGCTCTAACGTCTAATTCTGTTTATAACAGTCAATTGCTTTCTTGGTCGTGAAAATTGATATACGTGGCCAGCCTTCTGGGGCGAAACTTCCGGGGGCGAAATGTGGGGAGCGAATCATCCCGGGGCGATTCTTCCGAGGGCGAAATTTCCCTATCCCGCGAAGAAGGGTGTTTATAATAATATATAAACTAAATGGGTTTACTATCAAAGGGGCGAAAATCAAAAGGGCGAAATCAAAAGGGCGCAATCAAAAGGGCGAAAATGAATAGAGCGAATGATCAATAAAGCGCATGTTCAAAAGGGCGAAAGCAAAAGGGCGCATGTTTAAAAGAGCGAAAATCAAAGGGCGTATGTTCAAAAGGGCGAATGTAAATAGAGAGCGAGTTTACGAAGATAAGCGCGAAATCCAGAGACAGTGATGACCGACTTTGAACAAGCTGCTCTCCTTGCGTCCAGGACTGCATTCCCAAACATTGTTCAGCAGGGACGTCTGCTTCGTCTCAGCCAGTGTATTTCGCGCCGCATGCAACAAATCTGTGGCCTGCAGCAGAAGTATTCAGCCGATGCAGACTTTTCTTTGGGAGTGCGGCACTTAGCTGCCTTGGCTTTTATGCCAATCTCAGATGTCGCGACTGTTTTTGACGAACTTATGGAGTCAACTTTTTTCACAGAGAAGTGTACCGAATTAAAGGATTTGACAAATTACTTTGATAATACTTGGATCGGCAGGCCAGCTCGAAGGGGCGGACGAGATTCACCCATTTTCGCTATTCGGATCTGGAATGTGGAAGCTCAAGTTCAAGAGGATATCCCCAAAACGAAACTGAGTCGAGGGGTGGCATCGCGGGTTTTGTCAACTTCTTGGCGCCTATCATCCTACAATCTGGAAGTTCATTTAAGCCATAAAGAAAGAACAGAGCTTAAATGAACTGAAAATGGAACGATTTATAGCTGGACTATAAAGACTGCGGCAGAAGGCTGAAAAGAATCGTTGCTGAATACGGCAGTGCATATTAAGAAATTTAGACTACTTGGACAAAATCAGCCATGGGTCTAGTTCATGACCTTTTTTTGGAACTCGTCTCTGAAAAACTTTAAGTGGTAGCGATCTTGTCTGAGAGGTGGGGGGGGGAGTCGGCCATGGTCTGGTCGAAGACCTTTTATTAGGAATTCATCTCCATAAACTTACAAACTTTATGACTTTTCTACGAATTTCTTCTTCTTTATGTTCTCTGCCCATTGGCAGGTTCGTATGACCAATGACGCCATCGTTCTCTGTCTTGTGCTCTTCTCTTCAGTCCACTGTATCCTTCTTCTTTTGTCATCATCCAGTCTAGCAGCATTGCCCTCGGTCTTCCTCGCGTCTTTCTCCCCTCCATCCTTCCCTCCATGATGTCTCTTAGCAGTGTCTCACTCCTTAGGATGTGCCCGATCCATTTCCTTTGTCGTCCGCGTATAGTACTTATGAGTGATCTTTGTTCTTCTACCATTTGCAGGATTTCCTCGTTCGTCCTCCGTTCCACCCAGCTAACTCTCTCCATTCTGCGCCACACCCACATCTCGAAGGCCTCCAATCTTTTTATGTCGTCCTTCCTCATTGTCCATGTCTCGGAGCCGTACAGCACCACACTCCACACCAGTGTCTTCACCATTCTCTTCTTTAGATTCTTGCTTAAGGTTCCTCTCATCAGCTCTCCTCTTTTGTAAAATGCATCTTTTCCCATGGATATTCTTCTTTTTATTTCCTCGTGGCATCTTGCATCGTCTGTGATCACACTTCCTAGATAGCAAAACTTCTCCACCTGTTCTATTTCTTGTCCGTTTAGTGTGATCTTTATTGTTTGTGGTATTATACCGCTTCTCTTGTTTATCTTCATTACCTTTGTCTTCTTTACGTTTTTTTTTCTACGAATTAATCTCCAAAAAAGTTGATGACTTTTTTTTAGTCATTACCTTCCTTTTACAACTTTTTTCGGGTCTCCCAACAATAATGTCATTATTACCCTTTTTTTTACAAATTCTTCCCCTAAAAAGTTGATGACCTTTTTATGGGAATTTCTGATTCTGATTTTACTACTGGGGCAAATCTTAAAACTCTTGCAACATTTGTCCCACTAGCTATAGGCCTACTTTAAACATACATTGCCTGGGAAAATCAGCCTAACTACTGGGACAAATCCTACGACTACTGAGACATTTGTCCCACTAGTTATACACTATACAGTTAAAATATGCCCTGGAATACGGGACGCGTACGATTATGGACTATTTAAGGGGCATTGCGCACAACCTTGAATTACAAGCTTAATGATCAAAACTGTAATAAGCCGATGGCAAACTATAAGCAACATCGACAGTCTTTATAATATGACACTGAATCGTAGTTTTTAATTCTTGTTTGTCATGGAATAAAAGATGTTTACATTTTTCCATGTTCCAACAGTCATTATAATATGACACTGAATCGTACTTTTTAACTCGTGTTTGTTATGGAATAGAAGATGTTTACATTTTCCATGTTTCGTTCTGTTCAATATTCTTCGTCTTTATTAGCGCTTATAAGCCTCTGTAAACACGCTCTTTATTTACATTCGCCCTTTTGAACATGCTCCCTTTTGATTTTCGCCCTTTTGAACATGCGCCCTTTTGATTTTCGCCCTTTTGAACATGCGCCCTTTTGCTTTTCGCCCTTTTGAACATGCGCTTAATTTATCATTCGCTCTGTTGATTTTCGCCCTTTTGATTTCGCCCTTTTGATTGTCGCCCCTTTGATAGGATACCAACTAAATGAGGTTCAGTCAGCACTGTGAAACGCAAGCTAGTGCTCGTGTTTAGATATATTTATTGATGGTCATCCCTTGATTTCCATGCATTAACTTTTTTAACCTCATCCATCTGTCTATCAAATGTACACTGCGCCCCTTCAAGGAATCTACTCAGAGGCGCTCCCGACCCAGGCCACATCAAAGAGAAATGTCTTAAGAAGACCATGAAAGGAACCAGGCAGATCACTAGGAAGGGAGCTAATCTCAAGTGGGAGATCGTTCCAAACGGCACCACCAACCACCGAGAATAAGTGATCGAGTTCACACAAATCACACAGCGACTTTGATAAGAATAAAGGACGCACTCAGAAGTTTGGCTTTCAGGTTCATAGGTCTCGTTTAAGATGTTATCAATGCTGGTCTCGCTGGCAACCGGACTTCGACCTCCAATGGATATCGATCATTGAGACACCGTTGTAATATGACCCAGCGTTCGTAAATGAGCTGGTGCTTAACGCTTAGCTTTAGTGTAGCGCTTTAGAAATTTAGAGATTACAATTACGATTTCTATTATAGACCAGGCAATTTACAGTTGGACCTGGGCAAAATTGCTTCACAAGCTTTTTAAACGGTTTCCTGTCCATACAAAAATTGCTGAATAACACATCCAAAATTAGACAAAATCGGAATAGGAGAACACCCCAAAAATGAATTTCAAAATGGCGGCATGGGATTCCTAAGAAACACCAATAATAAAACAAATAATTTGGAATTAGAGCTGGACAAAATGATTCACAAGCTTTTTAAACGGTTTCCTGTCCAGAAAACATTGCTGAATAACATATCCAAAATTCGACAAAATCGGACCTCGGGAACACCCCAAAAAATGTATTTGAAAATGCGGATTGGGGTTTTTCCAAGAATAATAATACAAATCATTTGGAATAAGAGCTGAGCAATAAATGTCACGCGCATTAATAAAAAGTTAACTAGTTTTAGATATCAAATTAGCCAATAAGTGATCCTGTATGTGAAACAGATTTTGACATTCACTTGTAAAATTAGCAAGAGAACTACCGAAAATGAAAGCATTAACAAGAAAGTCTTAGATTTACTAAACCGACTATTTTAACTGTCTTTTCACTCATTAAGTAAAAGTATTTAATGAAAGAACACAATATAACTTAATAGGTAGAAGTAATAATAGCAATCAAAAATATGCATTTCAATAACATATTTTATTCTGAAATAAGCAAAGCAGTGAAGAGAAAGCTTCTGAGAGTTGTAACGTGGATCTTTTAAACTTTGTCGATTCTTGTCTGCATTATACTGATAAAATAGCACATATCTAGCCTACTTACAGTGATGGGCAAAAGTTAACAATAAGTTGATAAATTTTAGTTAAACTTATTTTTTTTTCAGTTAAGGATGAAGTTTAACTGCAGAAAAATACTTCAGTTAAAACCAAAGTTTAACTTTTATTGTTTAATTATTTGCTGTAAATTTTAACTTACAAAATCAGCAACTACACAATTATCTTCTGCAATGAACACTGCCAATAACTCAACGCGACGTTTACTTATTTATTAACACTGAAGTTGCCTCTGCATAAAATATGCAGAAAAGCGCAGTGTAAATAGCAACATCACTTAACCTCTGTTATTGTGAAAAGTGTTGTCATAAAATTTATCCAAAAGTTGGAAAAAGTGTAACTATTTTTAGTTTAATTAAGTTATTTACAAAATCAGTTGCCAATTTTAGTAAAACTTTTTATTTTAGTTGAAAAATAGTTGAAGTTTAATTAAAAATAATTTAATGCCCATCACTGTCTATTTCATGGTAAGATAAGCACAACCGATGTTGGTTCATCGCTCTGGACGTTTTCGAATTCGAGGTTTATGGATGATTGGTCGACATAAACTTCCGGAGTAGGTGTCGGTTCTTCGAATCTGGTCGGCGGCAATTATGATTGAGTGGACGATGTAATTTCTTCGTGTGCAGGTGATGCTGGGTCTTCATTCGAATGATCCAGCACTCCAGGCTCTGTTCCATCGACTGAATCTGGTAGGCCTCCTGGGCAGTGAAAAACAACAAGAGTTTCTATCAGAGTGAAACAGGATGTGGCATCCACAAATGTTTTGAAAGAACACAATCGCAAATGAAGACGGGATGAACCCTCAGCTTTACGACATTAACAATAACATAAATAATAATAATAATAATAATAATAATAATAATAATAATAATAATAATAATAATAATAATAATAATAATAATAATAATAATAACATCAATAGCAACAATAACATGAAAAAGAATACTATTTGGAGTTCACGTTTACAATCACGAACATCAATTGTGCTTCTCTTCGTCGAAAATTTTACTTGCTTTAGTCGTTAGAATTTTGCTCCTAAATCATCAAATAATGTTTGGGCCACATATTTGTCGTGCAAACTTTTGGTTATGTTTTACCTTCCAAGAAACTTCGAAAGTAATTATTACAGAGGTCTTAAATAGCGCCCCTTCAAGTTTATCTACTCACGAGCGAATAACTACGGCAAGGTTATTCCAATCATGTGAGAGCATCAACAGTGATGGGCACTAAACTATTTTTTTAGTTAAACTAAAACTATTTTCCAACTAAAAAAAGTAGTTAAACTAAAGTTGGCAACTGATTTTGGAAATTAGTTAACTAAACTAAAAAAAAGTAGTTAAACTTTTTCCAACTATTTTCCAACTATTTACGACAAACATTTTGCAATAAAAGACGTTAAGTGAACTGTAATAATGCAAAGCGTCAATGACAATTTCACCTTCAAACTATGCAATGTGTACTGTTCTGGCATACAGTTACATGTGCACTGTAAGTAGTGTATGAATTTGAAAACACAGGCTGTAAATGCTAAAACCATGCAGTGTAAAAATGTTTTTTTGCTGACAGTGTTCAATGTTCACTGTGGAAAAATAGTTGCATATTGCTGATTTTTTAGTTAAACTTTTTAGTTAGCAACTAAATTTTTTTAGTTAAACTATGGTTTTAACAAAACTATTTTTTTAGTTAAACTTCTTCCTTAACTAAATTTTTTAGTTAAACTAATAGTTAGCAACTTTTTAGTTAACTATTGCCCATCACTGAGCATCAATCTGTGATCGCTTCAGTTGTAATCAAATCGTCGTATTTCGTTGGAACACCCCATTCGAAATTCGATCATTCTCAAAAACTAAGAGAAAAAACGTATTACTTTGCGAACGAAATAGTTTACTTTCATAGACTACTTTCTCGATAACAACCTGCAAATATCCACACTATTCTAAGTAGTAGATATTAGGTGTGTTTTAGCGAAATTCGACAGAACCCATAGCTGTGTTTTAGCGAAATTCGACAGAACCCATAGGTGTGTTTTAGCGAAATTCGACAGAACCCATAGGTGTGTTTTAGCGAAATTCGACAGAACCCATAGGTGTGTTTTAGCGAAATTCGACAGAACCCATAGGTGTGTTTTAGCGAAATTCGACAGAACCCATAGGTGTGTTTTAGCGAAATTCGACAGAACCCATAGGTGTGTTTTAGCGAAATTCGACAGAACCCATAGGTGTGTTTTAGCGAAATTATGGGAAACCTATAAACAGTTGACAGCGAAATTATGCGAAATCCATAGCTGAATGACAGCACAGTCTTATTAATTATAATTATGATCATATGTAATGCTAGACTTCATCCCTCTACTTTAATACCATTAAGCACACACACACACATCATCATTGCAAATACACACACACACACACACACACACACACACACACACACACACACACACACACACACACACACACACACACACACACACACACACTCGCATCTGCTACCTTATGCGGACATTCCATGTGGGGACAATTCATGGTTCCAAAATATACCTTAAAGTACACAAGTGCATATGGGGACAAGGAACTACTTTTACACACACATCTAATTAATATTCATTACTGTGTCACACAATCGTCCCCACATCGATGACTTATGGAGTCAAGAGTGTGTGTGTATGAACGGTGCTAAAATATACCTTAACGAAACCGGTGCATATGGGTACAAGGGCCTACTTTCTACACATTATGATATAATTGAGCTCCTGATTAGTATTATAATGTTTAGATACACAAACGCTATATCTAGAAAATTATTGTGCTTCATAGACAGCGTCTTATAAGTGCGAAATGCGGGATGGCGAATATTTGGAGTAGCGTGTTTTTCCCCCACACTCACAATTTTCAAACAAGAATAATTTCATTTTTTTAAATCCTAATGAGGCTGAATTTAAAATGAGTATAACATTTGAATCTCGCACACCAAATTCAAAACCTTGGGCAAACCAAGAATCATTGCAAAGCCTAGTGTAAATAGATGTGCCCCAATTTAGTATTAGTATACTTATTATAAGAAATTGTTATAATACTCATGACGTTTTTCATTAATTTACTAGGAACTATAATTGTTTTTATTAACTTGAATATTGTCTCCACAAGTATTGTGTAGGCCCTATGAAGAAATGTGTGTGTGAGAATAGGCACAGGCTGTATTCATTTGATAAAACGTTTGTCCCCACAAGGTTTGCTTATGGAGACAAATGTGTGCGTGTGTGAGAATATGCAGGCTGTATTCATTAATTACACGTTTGTCCCCACAACGTTTGCTTATAGAGACAAATGTGTGCGTGTGTGAGAATATGCAGGCTGTATTCATTAATTACACGTTTGTCCCCACAAGGTTTGCTTATGGAGACAAATGTGTGCGTGTGTGAGAATATGCAGGCTGTATTCATTAATTACACGTTTGTCCCCACAAGATTTGCTTATAGAGACAAATGTGTGCGTGTGTGAGAATATGCAGGCTATATTCATTAATTAAACGTTTGTCCCCACAAGGTTTGCTTATAGAGAAAAATGTGTGCGTGTGTGAGAATATGCAGGCTGTATTCATTAATGAGCCCAATATATGAATTTTACTTGATATGCACTTAGACACAGGCCTTACTTAAGAGAATAAACTACGCACCTCTTCTATCAACCAACAGGGAAAAAATCAGCTCAATATATGAATTTACTTGATATGCGCTTAAACATTGTTGGTCTGAGTTCAAACAAAACAGAATGCAATGTTTCTATTAACTAAGGCCTGTGTTTAAGTGCATTTCAAGTAAATTCATATATTCTATCAAAAAACATAAAAACAAATCTGCTCAAATAGGAATTTACTCGAAATGCACATGCCTTAGTTATGCCAATACAGAATGCACTGTTTCTATCAACATACAGAAAAACTAATCAGCTCAATATATGAATTTACTCGAAATGCACTTAAACATAGTCCTTAGTTAAGATAATAAACTAAGCACCTCTTCTATCAACAAACAGAAGAAAAAAATCAGCTCAATATATGAATTACTCGAAATGCACTAAAGCACATGCCTTAGTAAAGACAATACAGAATGCACTGTTTCTATCAACATACAGAAAAACTAATCAGCTCAATATATGAATTTACTCGAAATGCACTTAAACATAGTCCTTAGTTAAGATAATAAACTAAGCACCTCTTCTATCAACAAACAGAAGAAAAAAATCAGCTCAATATATGAATTACTCGAAATGCACTAAAGCACATGCCTTAGTAAAGACAATACAGAATGCAATGTTTCTATCAACAAACAGAAAAACTAATCTGCTCAATATATGAATTTACTCGAAATGCACTTAAACATAGTCCTTAGTTAAGATAATAAACTAAGCACCTCTTCTATCAACAAACAGAAGAAAAAAATCAGCTCAATATATGAATTACTCGAAATGCACTAAAGCACATGCCTTAGTAAAGACAATACAGAATGCAATGTTTCTATCAACAAACAGAAAAACTAATCTGCTCAATATATGAATTTACTCGAAATGCACTAAAACACAGACAATAAACTAAGCACCATTTCTAAAAACCAACAGAAAAACTAATCAGCTCAGTATATGAATTTACCTGAAATGCACTTAAACATAGGCATTAGTTGAGACACAACAGAATGCACTGTTTCTATCAAAATACATAGAAACAAATCTGCTCAAATATGAATTTACTCGAAATGCACTAAAGTACATGCCTTAGCTATGACAATACAGAATGCAATGTTTCTATCAACAAACAGAAAAACTAATCTGCTCAATATATGAATTTACTCGAAATGCACTAAAAAACAGACAATAAACTAAGCACCTTTCTAAAAACCAACAGAAAAACTAATCAGCTCAATATATGAATTTACTTGAAATGCACTTAAACACAGGCCTTAGTTAAGAAAAAAAACTAAGCACCTTTTCTATCAACCAACAGGAAAAAAATCAGCTCAATATATGAGTTTACTTGAAAAGCACTGAAACATAGGCCTTAGTTAAGACACAACAGAATGCAGTGTTTCTATCAGAAAACATTTTCAAAAATCTGCTCAAATATGTATTTACTAGAAATGCACTTAAGCACATGCCTTAGTTATGACAATGCAGAATGCACTGTTTTTATCAACCAACGGAAAAACTATTCAGCTCAATATATGAACTTACTCGAAATGCACTTAGACAGAGGCCTTACTTAAGACAATAAACTAAGCACCTCTTCTATCAACGAAAAGGAAGAATAATCAGCCCAATATATGAATTTACTTGATATGCTCTTAAACATTGGTCTGAGTTCAAATAAAACCGAATGCACTGTTTTCCTCAACAAACAGAAAACCTTATCTGCTCAATATATGAATTTAATCGAAATGCACTTAAACATAGGCCTTAGCTAAGATAATAAACTAAGCACCTCTTCTATCAACCAACAGGACAAAAATAAGCCCAATGTATGAATTTTACTTGATATGCACTTAGACACAGGCCTTACTTAAGACAATAAACTACGCACCTCTTCTATCAACCAATAGGGAAAAAATCAGCTCAATATACGAATTTACATGTACTTGATATGCGCTTAAACATTGGTCTGAGTTCATACAAAACAGAATGCAATGTTTCTATTAACTAAGGCCTGTGTCTAAGTGCATTTCAAGTAAATTCATATGTTCTATCAAAAAACATAAAAACAAATCTGCTCAAATACGAATTTACTCGAAATGCACATGCCTTAGTTATGCCGATACAGAATGCACTGTTTCTATCAACATACTGAAAACTAATCAGCTCAATATATGAATTTACTTGAAATGCACTTAAACACAGGCCTTAATTAAGAAAATAAACTAAGCACCTTTTCTATCAACCAACAGGGAAAAAATCAGCTCAATATATGAATTTACTTGAAATGCACTGAATCATAGACCTTAGTTAAGACACAACAGAATGCAGTGTTTCTATCAAAAACATTTTAAAAAATCTGCTCAAATATGTATTTACTCGAAATGCACTTAAGCACATGCCTTAGTTATGACAATGCAGAATGCACTGTTTTTATTAACCAACGGAAAAACTAATCAGCTCAATATATGAATTTACCTGAAATGCACTTAAACATAGGCATTAGTTAAGACACAACAGAATGCACTGTTTCTATCAAAATACATAGAAACAAATCTGCTCAAATATGAATTTACTCGAAATGCACTAAAGCACATGCCTTAGCTATGACAATACAGAATGCAATGTTTCTATCAACAAACAGAAAAACTAATCTGCTCAATATATGAATTTACTTGAAATGCACTTAAACACAGGCCTTAATTAAGAAAATAAACTAAGCACCTTTTCTATCAACCAACAGGGAAAAAATCAGCTCAATATATGAATTTACTTGAAATGCACTGAATCATAGACCTTAGTTAAGACACAACAGAATGCAGTGTTTCTATCAAAAACATTTTAAAAAATCTGCTCAAATATGTATTTACTCGAAATGCACTTAAGCACATGCCTTAGTTATGACAATGCAGCATGCACTGTTTTTATTAACCAACGGAAAAACTAATCAGCTCAATATATGAATTTACCTGAAATGCACTTAAACATAGGCATTAGTTAAGACACAACAGAATGCACTGTTTCTATCAAAATACATAGAAACAAATCTGCTCAAATATGAATTTACTCGAAATGCACTAAAGTACATGCCTTAGCTATGACAATACAGAATGCAATGTTTCTATCAACAAACAGAAAAACTAATCTGCTCAATATATGAATTTTCTCGAAATGCACTAAAACACAGACAATAAACTAAGCACCATTTCTAAAAACCAACAGAAAAACTAATCAGCCTCAGTATATGAATTTACCTGAAATGCACTTAAACATAGGCATTAGTTAAGACACAACAGAATGCACTGTTTCTATCAAAATACATAGAAACAAATCTGCTCAAATATGAATTTACTCGAAATGCACTAAAGCACATGCCTTAGCTATGACAATACAGAATGCAATATTTCTATCAACAAACAGAAGAAAAAAATCAGCTCAATATATGAATTACTCGAAATGCACTAAAGCACATGCCTTAGTAAAGACAATACAGAATGCAATGTTTCTATCAACAAACAGAAAAACTAATCTGCTCAATATATGAATTTACTCGAAATGCACTAAAGCACATGCCTTAGCTATGACAATACAGAATGCAATATTTCTATCAATAAACAGAAAAACTAATCTGCTCAATATATGAATTTACTCGAAATGCACTAAAGCACATGCCTTAGCTACGACAATACAGAATGCAATGTTTCTATCAACAAACAGAAAAACTAATCTGCTCAATATATGAATTTACTCGAAATGCACTTAAACATAGGCCTTAGTTAAGAAAACAAATTAAGCACATTTTCTATTAAGCAACAGAAAAACTAGTCAGCTCAATATTTGAATTTACCAGAAATGCACTTAGACAAAGGCCTCAGTTAAGACAATAAACTAAGCACCCTTTCTCTCAACAGAAAGACTAATCATCCCAATATGTTCATTTACTGAAAACGCATGGAATAATGTTTCCATAAATTTAATTGCGTTTTAAAGTTCTTCTAACTTTCTGGACCATGGTGTTTATGCAGTTCTTCACTGAAATCCAGTCTTGTCTGTGAGAGCTCAAGCTTTGACGATGAGCGCACAAAAACTCAGAAATCGCTACTTTTCCCGGAACAAGGCAGGAATTGATTTGTTGATGGAAATGTTCATAGATAAGAGTCTTATCTTTTTCCATTGTCTCTAAAAGTACAAATTACACTTTGCATTTTAATTAAATTGCAATTAAATATTGCAATGACAATATATTAGAAATGATCAGACTGAATTAAATTAAAGCATGCAATTAGTTGAACCAAAGCGATAAAACAAAATCAAAAGCGCATTCACCATTTCTGACAGTAAACGTTTTATCGGTAGAAATGTTGGCTGCTGGAAGCCAGATAGATAAAAGAGTAGGCCTACGGACTTTGGATATATTCACCATTTTAATATGCCAAAGCAAATGACAAATTATTCATTCTGAGTAATTTCGCAGTACGATGCGAACCCAGTTGACTACAGTATTCAAGCTTTTAAGATCAGTTGTAATTTGATATATGTATTGTATATATCACTGCCATAGTGCCATAGTTCAGACAGGTTTGTGTAGGTGAGTTCCTGTTCCAGTGATAACAGCGTAAGCAATTAGAACTTCCATGAGCATAGTATAAATAATTATTACCTTTATCAGATGGTTGCTTGGTATAGTTACGGGATTTTGTCTTTGCTTCAGTTTTAGGATTGATGGAATGGCTGTCTGAATCCGAATTTTGTGGTGAATTGCTCCAGTCTATGTCAGAATCATCGTTTGCATCATCCGCTGCTTTGATTGATAAAATTAACAAGAAAAGCGATGCAATTAGCTGTGTATCAAGGTCGGAATCATTAAGTAAAGTTAACCTGAAACAGAAATGAGGGTAGCATTCAAATAGTTGCATCATCAGATACTTTTTAAATAAGTATTTATGTAAAATAACCCGACTATTTATGAAAAGCAGTCTAATTTATTATAAATGTTTTGTCAGCTGTAGCAATCAATCAATCAATATTCGTTTATTTCGGAAATTCATGTCGACAGAAACACGACAGGATTACACAGACTTTAGAAACATATTGCAGCAATACCGATTATCCTAGATCTAAACTTATATCTAAAGTTTCAGGCAATGTGAAACTGTGAGTTCGCAACCGGATATTATGGGGATATTTCGGTCAGCAGGAAAGTAGGGTCGCAGAACATGGCCTGGGTCAGCAATGGCTGCAGAGAATAGAATAGTAGCGCATATTTTGTTTGCAATGGCACGCTCTAGCCTCTAAGTGTATTTTAATTAAATGCAACTGAAAAATTTATTACATTACATATAATTTTCAGCTGTTTATGAATATTATAATGAACACAAAAAGCTTGTGAAATAGCGCCTACTCAACATTTCCTTTGTTGCAACATCCTAGAATTTTAACAAAGCGTCTTTGCACGAACCTTTCCGTTTCTTGCCCAGTTTTACGGATGGATTAGTTCCAGATGTTGATGGCACCAGTAACGATGAGGCTTGGTTGGAGTTCCCTGTAGGCCTATCATCACTGTTGGTTTGCACAGTTGGCTTGCATGCAAAGTCACCGATGGATGGTTCCCCATCTGTAGTCATATTTGAATGTTCGTCATCAGAATCCTTGAAATCCAGAGGAATATCTGCAATAAATGTGTTTATTTATAATTTGCAATTATTTTGCAATTTGTGAGCAGCTTAGAACAAAGAAATCGTCGCAAATCTTCAACTTGGCTGAAAATATAGTCCATTGATTAGTTTGCTTTACTTTATTCAGCAACACAAAGATAGAGCAATATACAAACCAGTTCCGTCTCATGTTTTGCTGTCACTTGAAATCATTGTAACATTTAAGGGAATTAATTTTGTGATGTATTAGAATGACTCGTCAATGCACAACATAAATATTTCAGACAGAAAATACCTCATGGAGAATAATTAGAATTTATTATTACATACCATCGGGTTCTATTTCATCAAGAGATTTGCCAGCCCATTTTCCAACTTCTCCGCGGTCTACTGCTAGCAGCAATTTAGACACCTTGCACAATTCAATCGATGATTCTTGCAACTTGTAAAAGCTATTGTGTACCGAAATGTCATGCCCAAGATGGGTTGCCAACCATGACATTTCGTTACTGTTGAGTGCAAGGATCTGCGATACTGTAGCAATATATTTGCGTAGTTTCGTGCATTTGACTCGATCTGAATGATCAAGTTCGGCATCTTGCACTACTTTAGACAGGGCATCTCCACCGCGGATATTGGTTAAGGTCCCTGGACAAGCAAAGAAATATCTGTTCAGTTTTTTTATGCCAGCTTCTTCTCTTACTTTTTCGTTTGCAAGGATATCCATTGCAGGCTTCACGTCAGGCGGTATAAGCACTGCAACTTTCCTAAATGCTTTTCCCTGGATCTCCACCATATCCATTCTTTGGTATAACTCTTGCTCCATGGTGCTCATGCTTTCGCGTACGTCTTGTATGCCATCTCTTTGCCAATCTGGTCTTCCGCTATACGCTTTGAGTGGGAGCTGTGATACAGCTCCAGGTCGTGTCTTGTTAAATACAAGCAAACGAGCTAAGGTTAGTCGTTGCAGTTCACGGTAATACTCTACTGCATTGCTGCCTTCAGAGTATTTGTCTAAAATTCTGGTGGTGTCTTTTGCTAAATGAGATGTCAGCTTCTTAATATCAGTTGTTGTAGGGAGATTATTTGGCTGATTAAATTTTCGTCGATTTAGTGTTCTTGTAGCTGCTCCTGCTATCTGATTTGTCCATTCGGATTTATGTAAAGCAAGAAATCTAATGGCATCTCTTTCTGCAACGTCGTCATCTGCCCTCATTGCAATTCCTCTCTTTCTTTCCGCCAGCTGAACCAAAATATGTCCAATCTTCTTGGCAACAGATGGCTTCTCGAGCTGTACCAATCCCGTTTCTTCGTCTACCAACTGACCTGACATGCTTTCAACCGCTTCAAGTATTCTGTCGAACGATTTTGGGTTTATCCAGTCGGCAATTGCTCCATTTGGTTTGTCGTCGAGTTCTCTTAATTTCAGTAGTAGTCTAGCAGCATTCCTCATTCTGTTAGCAACACAGGCATATTTTTCGGGTCCAACGTTCTTCATACGCATGTTGCCGATGTCAACAATGAGCGAATCCCTTTTTGCAGCCCGAGATATGTCGTCATGCCGAAATGACCTAAATACTGTGTTACACAATAAAGCAGAGGCACCGGTGTCAACAGAATACTGCAATGCTTGTGATTCCATGACTATATCTCGTTTGCCCTTTTCATCACTGCCAGAAGAGCGAATACAATGATAATGGCAATGACGCCATATATTGCTTAGAGCAATGTATGCCAAACAATCTGGACAAGGTCCATACTGACTCGGATCAACTTCTTGCAAATTAGATGGTCTTCTTGCAAGAATAATGGAACCTTGCCC
Source organism: Allolobophora icterica (assembly GCA_963556255.1). Lineage (NCBI taxonomy): Eukaryota > Metazoa > Annelida > Clitellata > Crassiclitellata > Lumbricidae > Allolobophora > Allolobophora icterica. Next base: position 46,037,563 of record OY744613.1, on the reverse strand, counting down.
AAGTTTGAGCACGCGTTCATTGTGGAAAAAGTTTCCTCTGTGGCGCAGCATCTCCATTTCTGCTGCGATTTCCCTTTTAGAAGATTTACACAGTACTCGTGCAACTTCAGGGTGATCGGCATGAACAGTTGTCAGATGTCTTGTGATCTTCACTTTTAACAATTTGTCGCATAAAAAACATGAATTCAACTTATCGAAAACTCTCATTTTCAATTCGGAAGATACCTTACAAGTCATGACACTAATGTCTTCGTCAGCAGGTGCGTCCTCAAGTCCATTTTCATCGTAAGAGAGGTCACTTTCCCATGCCGTCTCAGCAGCCTCTGAAGTTGCAAGAGTCAAATCCAGTGCAGCTGCAGCAATTGGATTAATTGTATTGCAGCAAATCATTGCAGTATCAACCTGATTAATTTCAGCCAAATGTGACAGGTTGATAGTTTCAAGTGTATTCAATAGCGACCCAGAGGTATCCAATAGCGATTCAGTCCCTACTAATGCTTCTAGATCAGATAAATTGATTGTAGTCAATTCACTCTGAAACTCAATGGATTCCACTTCTGGACCTGTTGTTCGTCCTGATGTTGCTGGAACTGATACTGAATGCGACGGTACTGGATTCTGTACTGCTGACGAAGCTAATACCATTGGATCAGATGATGCCACACCGGATGCTGATGTATCTGATAGTGTTCCTCCTGATGTTGATAGAGCTGATGCTGAATACGATGGTGCTGGATTCTGTACTGCCGACGAAACTGATACCATTGGATCAGATGATGCCACACCGGATGCTGATGTATCTGATAGTGTTCCTCCTGATGTTGATAGAGCTGATGCTGAATACGATGGTGCTGGATTCTGTACTGCCGACGAAACTGATACCATTGGATCAGATGATGCCACACCGGATGCTGATGTATCTGATAGTGTTCCTCCTGATGTTGCTAGAGCTGATGCTGAATACGATGGTGCTGGATTCTGTACTGCTGACGAAGCTGATACTATTGGATCAGATGATGCAACATCAGATGCTTGTGATTCTGCTACTGCTGCAATATCAGTTGATGCTGATTTATGTAACGTGTCTGCAACAAGCAAGTCTAGTTCGTCTGGAACTATGTTTGCCACAAGTTCTTGATTTTCCAACTGTGCACGTTTCTTTTGCCACTTATTTAGCCATTGCCTGTTGTTTGTTGCCGTTGTAATGCTAGAAGATGGCGCATTTTGACTATTTGATGATGTTGATGTTTTTCGGATTTCACGCAGTGTACAGTTGTGTTCAATGCCATCATCATCAAACTTTACTGTAAATCCACCTAATAAATTAAAATATGGTTACTAATCAGTAAATACAGAAAAAATCATTTGTTTTGTTATGTTTTTATATTCATCTCAGGGCCTTCGCCAGCATGCCAGCGTTTTGAGAGCAAGTCTTGAGATGAAAAATTGTGTTGCAAATGTTCACATTTAGATTTTACTTAATTAAATAAGACATTGGCAAAAACAGCATTCTTATTATTATGCCAATATCTAAACAACTCATAAATTTATATTACACACTCTTCCTCATTTTAATTGAACGTCAAACTGTAATGAACTGGAAATTAAAATTCAGGTTTTATGTTGATCTCGTGATTAAGCTAATCACTCAAAACTTCATACTACACAATTATATATATTGTATTGTATTTCAAAAGACTCAAGACATGTCAACTGCACACTGGACAATGCCAACTGCACACTTTGAGTCAGAAGACACACGGTTTTGACCTTGTTATATTCCTGGACATTACCGCCCTGCCATTACCCCCCAGAGGACATGCCATTACCCCCCAGCACTACTTTTATGAGATATTAAAAATACGCTATATAAAATGTCCTGATACATTCGTACATATATACACACATACATACTGTACATGTATATATATATGCATACATATATTATTATTATTATTATTATTATTATTATTATTATTATTATTATTATTATTATTATTATTATTATTATTATTATTATTATTATTATTATTATTATTATTATTATTATTATTATTATAGCAGTTTTATATAGCGCCCCTTCAAGGTCTGAAGTGTAGATTATGTAAAGAAGGGGGCCGAGGACGGAGCCCTGAGTCAGGCCAAAATGAGCAGGGACCCAAGGAGACCTAGTGGATCCGTGGGCCACCATAAAGGAGCGGTCTTGTAGAAATGAGGTAAGCCAATGTAAAACATTACCAGAGAAGCCAAAGGAAATGGATAGGTGCTGCAAGAGGATGTCGTGATAGACAGTGTCGAACGCAGTCCTCACATCAAACAGCGCAAGGAGAGTGGCCTGGGATCTATGGCTCCGTATTATATATGTCAGATAGGAGGCGGATTAACAGGGTTTCTGTGGAATGGCCCTAACGGAAACCCGACTGGAAAGTGGGGAGAAGGCAATTTTTGTCTAGGTAGTACATGAGCTGTGCAGCAGCAATCTTTTATATATATACTTATATATATATACATACATATATATATGCATACATTTATACATACATACATATATGCATACAAATATATATACATAAACATATATGTATACATTAATGCATACATATATACACATATATGGATAATATATTCAATGTACATATATACATATATATATGCATACATTTATACATACATACATATATGCATGCAAATATATATACATAAACATATATGTATACATTAATGCATACATACATACACACATATATATGGATAATATATACAATGTACATATATACATACATATACACATGCATAGATAAATTCAAATGCTTACATACATATATACAATTATAAACATATAAATGCACACATACATACAATCATAAATACACAACTGC
>OY744613.1:45997184-46029684 GCA_963556255.1 Allolobophora icterica | reverse complement strand
AAGGGGTTTAAATTTTAGTGCGTATATTCAAGATAGGATTAATAGACCATATACAATAAAATAACAATTTAATTTCAATTTCGCTGCCTAAAAAGACATCGGTGACGACTTCCTCAACACAAAATTGTCTTACCCGCCACGCACCAAACAAACAGATATGAAAACAAGCTATGTGAAAGGAAGTCCATAGTGTTAGCAGTGGTCGAAATCATTAAGGCAGTAATCAAAGATTGAAATGACTAAGGGGGAATAGATTGTTTTATTTCTTTCTGAAAAGTTCAAAATGATGAAACGTAGGTCATGAGGGAGAAAATTACAGATATTACCGTATAAGGTGCTGCATATGAAAAAGATCGCATTCCATTAGCAGACCTGTTATCTGGCATAGCCAATTAATGCTTGTCTGCAGATCGCATAGAAAGCTTCAGATTGTACCGAGCAATAAGTCCACTTGGATATGACGGCTGATTATTGACCACAATTTTAAATGTCAGAGATGCAATTTCGAAATGGAACTTTTTTATCCAAAGCCAGTGAAAGTCTCATAATAACGGAATAATGTGATCAGCGCCTCGTGACAACGTTTTATTTCTTTAAATACGCGTATATTAATAATTAGGGACAGTAGAAATTCACGGTAAAAGGCCAAAAATATCACGGTAGATTTTGTAAAAATGGTCGAAAATCTGGACAAATTCACATAAATTTATAATAACTACTGAAATAATAGTATTGTAGCAATTACCTCAATGCAGACCCTGGCTTTCTTCATTTTCCGCAGACACAACTTCTTAAAATGTATATCACAACAAAACGACTGAACAGCCACCAACAACGACAGAACAACGTCTCTGATAGTTTATCAAAATTAGTCGACGACTGGGAAACTCGATGCAAGGCATAGCTTTATAGTAGCAGCAGCACAGGCCGTACCTTTGTTCGCTTCAAGGTCGTTCCCCTGCGCTACCAATTGCCTGGCTTCGGGTCCTCAACCGCAGCTGCAGGAGGAGAAAGGGGAAGGTGTGATCACTGACATCAGTTATGTTTTCATTAACGCATAAAATGCACACAGTATTTTCACACATAACTTCAAAAACATTGGTGCCCACATGGTTGGCTATGGAGACAAATGTGCGTCGTTTATCAAAGTTTCAGAGCATTGAAAGTGTCAGTCATTGAGCTCATTAGGCTAAACCTAAGCATATGGGACGGGGTCTTTTATGACTCAAATCGGTTGCTGGCTGTTATAAAATTGTAACCGTTACATATTTTTCAAAATGTTTTAGGAATTTGCAGTAAATTGTTTGTTTAGCTGTTATTTTCGATGAGATATGCATCGTGTTCGAGTTCATAGCATATTATTCAACCCAGTCATCATTAGCATGTTAAACGTTATTCACATAGAGTAACAGAATTAGTAAAATTGCATTTCAAACAGCCAGCTGTCTACCTCATTTCAGTGTTGCGATTATACACGATTGTTTCAGTAGCTTTGTAGCCAAGAATGGCGCAGTCGCTCTTTATGGGGTAATTTGCCTTAAAGCCTATCTTATCCAAGCGCTTTATTTATATTTATCTTCGAAGTAAAATACGGATAGCTGACCTAAAGCAGTAAGATATTTGAGAAAAGAAGAGACCCAACGATTATTAGAACAGGAGAGTACTAGGCTACTGTAACATATGATAGTGACCTCAGCGATTCTGACTCAGAGGAAGACGAAGACCATGGATCAGGAGTTTCCGGGTGACATGATAGGGAAAGTGCCAGTGATGCATTATTTGTTAAATATAGGCGTTCAGAATTTTTTGGGAAACTTGAGATTCTTAATAAAATTTAAACCAGTGTCGTTTGCATGCAACTTTATGCATTCACAAAATGCTCTTCGCTTGAGTTTCTAACAATCAAATAACAAACATGTTGATCTTACAGTAAAAAATACAGATGGGTTCATTTACGACCCCGCCCGGTGCTTTTAAGTTGCTTAGTATGCCTGTGTCACAAAGATAGAGTATCCCCCCATACAATTATTTCCCCGTAGCAGAATGGAGTATCCGGCCTGAAGAATGTGAACGGGAGGGTCTATCCTCCAGTCTTGTTGTTCTCGAGACCAAGGTGTTGGTCTCGAGTGCACTCGAGTTCGTTTTTAAAAGTCTTGGTATTGATCTTGGTCTTGAGACCAAAAGTCTTGGTCTTGGTCTTGATACCAAAGGTCTTGGTCTTGAGGTTCAAAGTCTTGGTCTTGAGGTTCAAAGTCTTGGTCCTGGTCTGTAGGTTCAAAGTCTTTGTCTTGGTCTTGCAAGACCAAGACTTTTGTCAATGTGAACAGTCATTTAACAAAACGCAAGAATTAACAATTTATCCATTAATTACTAGTACAATTGCTTTAGTATTTACGACGTGTGAATGAGGCTTCACTGTTGTTTTGGACAATTGGACAATTATTTTGACTTCCGATTATTTACCATGAAATAATTTCAAAACAGACTCACGACATTTACATCCAGTGCTTGAAAAGCTGCTGTGTGTTCCAGCGTTTTCCGAACCTACATGTAGCCTAGAACGTATTTTTTGCATAGCAGAATTTTTATGAAGCCCACAGGTCACGTATTGGTCAGAAATTCTGAGCGAATTGGTTTTCATAAAACCAAAAAGACATTTGGAATAACATTTCTCATGTACGACTTTTGTTAATACGAATTATTATGATGTAGTCTGCAATCAGAGTTGTTTTGCTTAAATAAAATAAAATAAAATAAAAGTCTAATTTTTTCATTAAATTAGCGAGTAGTACGACTTGACAATTTTTTGTAAGGAATAAAAGTTTGGATATGATTGTAATTTTTGGGTCTTGGTCTCGATTTGTCTTGGTCTTGAGGTTCAAAGTCTTGGTCTTGGTCTTGAGGTTCAAAGTCTTGGTCTTGGTCTTGAGGTTCAAGGTCTTGGTCTTGGTCTTGAGGTTCAAGGTCTTGGTCTCGGTCTTGAGGTTTAAGGTTTTGACAACAAGACTGCTATCCTCCTCGTGCAAAAGTATCCCCCGTGAGTCGTACAAAATTGTCCCCCATCAAGAAGTTTTTCCCTGCAACATAATTACAAATTGTGCAATTTAAGACAATGTAGAACTATGTCCGTCATAGTAGGCTATCTAGTGAAGTCAATGATCCTCTTATATACTCTCGAGGTTAGGTTCCTGAGAAATTGGAGAAATCGTTACTTTCGAGTTTTCTGGGAAAGTTACGCCGTTGTAAAAATGCCCCGCCAATATTTTGGACAATGAATACCTAAATCCCCCCCCCCCAATATTTAGGACAAGTCTACGCCAGTGCCCAGGCTACTCTGTGCCGTTTTATTCCATCGGGGGAGGGTAAATTTATTCATCCCTTGGATAGTTTTTGGACGGATAGTCGGTCACGCGACACCGGAATTGCCAAAAGGAAAGTAAAGGAACGACCACAGAGAGGAAAATATTGTGTCTCGTAGGCTCACTATAAATTTGCACGATTAGTCTTTTTAACACCTCGGATGTCAGTCTGATTTACAGCATGTTTCTTCAAACAATTTCCAACACATTGACAAGAACATACTTACTTACTTAAGTGCATCCCTTCTAGAACTGTCACAATAAAAACCAAGAATCCAGACTTAGGGCCTAATAACCCCTGTCATAAAAATCACTTCTAAATAAGCGTAATAAACTTCGAAGGAAGGGTCAAATGGAAGGCGCAGACTCACTTGCGGAGAGCATCAGTCCGCTGATCTTGGAAAACACACAACACGTTTTTCTGCCTTACAAGCTGCCACACCTAAGCAGCTTTGGGATGCGGTCAAATAGTGTGATAATTCGTCTTCTGCCCTGACCAGCAGCACTATAAATTAGACAGGCCTCTTTGATGACATCAATTAGGCTAATAAGTTCTATGATGAAATAGCGACTTCTGTGGACAATTTGACTGAGGAAATCCTTGTTCTTAAAAGCAACACAATGTCATGGGAGTCAACACCGGAATTTCTAAACCATTATGTGAATAATATATAGGCCTACTGGAAATCGAAAGGTCTCTGCGCACACAGCGAAACACAGCCGCTGGACTTTCAGAAACGTTCTATGAGTTGGCGTAATTTGTCACTCATGTGTTTAAATGCTTTTTGAAACTGGGACCATTCCGGGTAACTGGCGCGTCACTGTGGTCACTTCCGTGGACACAGTTACAAAACCATCTACTCTGGGTGACTCCAATCCTCTCAAGATTCGCGGGCAAAAATTGTTGTTTCTAAGTGGCTGACATCCAATTTGCCCCGAGAAACTTTAGAGGACCAGTTTGGCCTCAGATCAACCGGCACCAGTGCAATCAAATTCTTTCTACATCACGTCACCTTGATTCTGGAAAGCAACTCTTATGTACGTTGCCTGTTAGTCGACTTCTCTAAAGCATTTGATGTTGACCATTCAATTCTAATCCCTAACGTTATGGAAACATCAAACCGGGTCATTGACTTCCTAACTGGTCGATCTCAAGCAGGGCCGCATTAAGGCTAGTGCGGGCCCGGGTGCTGTGATTTTGGGGGAGGCCTACGAGCCTCCGAAAGGATGGTCGCCGAAAAATTTTTGAATTTCGACATGGTGATTTCATCCATCTTTTTTGGAATTTCATCTTACAAAAAGTCTTATGACATTTTTTTAGTAATTCATCTCTTTTCTATGATGATGTGATGACCTTTTTGGGCCCAAATACAAGTATACAATACAAAAATTTTATGCACTTCCAAAAATGCGGGCCCTTAAAACTGCGGGCCCGGGTGCTGCAGCACCCTTAGCACCCCCCTTAATGCGGGCCTGATCTCAAGTCCTCAAATGCGAGAATGTATTTTCCGATTCTGCTTCCATTAATCGCAGCGTTATCCAAGGGTTTGGTCTTGGTCCCAGCTTCTACATTGTAATGGAGATTGATCCTACCCGTCTCTCTATCCAACGTCTTTTCAAATTTGCAGATGATATTAACCTTCTAGCTCTCCAAAACTTCTCTGTTAGCCTAGAAAATGAATTCGCTAAAATTAGCCCTTCGACGGGCGTGGGGTCAAAAATGACCCCAGCGTGCATTTTCAAACCATATATCTTTGTTAAAACTGAAATGCTTGCTCTGAATATCCACGAGAATTATCGTACAGGTTGTCATTACATATTCCAGTTGAGTGTGCATGGGAATTTTAGATGGACAAAAATTACAGGACATTTATACACTTAAGGTCATGGGGTCATTTTTGACCCCACTACTAATTATTGATGTTTCTTTATCATTAAACAGTCTATAGTTGCACAAACCCACAATATTACTTTCTTATTTATTGTTCCTATTTACATAACGCTCAATTTGTAATTTGTAACCGAACATTTATATAGCGCCACTCAATTCAGCGGCGCTCTCGACCCGCCTCAGCACAAGCACCGGCAAACAAGTTTTCAAGCGTCTACGGAACTGAAAAGGAGAGAGGCTCAAGGTACAATGATTCAATTGCCCTTCCTCACAATTGACGAAAGACTCGATCCTTATCGAGGTTGGTGTAGATTCGTACAGAACATGCGGTCAAAGTCGGAAAAATACGGCATAAACTTATGGATGTGATACGATCGTGAAACCAAGTACGTGTACAATGCCAGTATATATTGCGGCAAAGACAGCGCCGATGCAGCTCCAACCAAAGTCATGAGAGGAACGTCCGCCAGCTCATGCAACCTCTTGAATGTGAAGGTTGCAACATTACCATTGATAACTTAATTGTCACCTCGCTAGCCATGGCTAGAGATGTTCTGCTGACAAAGAAAGCGACTTTGGTTGGTACTATTCGTACTAATTGAGTAGAGTTGCCCAAGAACTTGTGGCTCCCAGAGGACGCGAGTTGTAGCCTACTCTTGTCTTGTAACCTACTCATCCCTTCCGAGAAGGGATGAGTAGGCTACAAGACAAGGGATGAGTAGGAACAGCGGCGATCTATTGCAACTCATCATGAACTGATTAGAGAACGACTAATAGGCGACACTCGGGAACCTCTAAAGAAACGAGGTCGTTACCAAGTTTGTCCCAGACACACGGACAAAAGAGCCATTGCTGTGTGCAAGGCATGCCATAAGAATGAGTGCCCTGCCCACTGTCATATTCTGTCAGACATGTGTCTCTGCTGATCGTTGAAATGCTTTCCTAGGCACTTAGCAGTCTCCTATGTTCATTCTAGTGTCATTTCATTGCAGCGAAGGCGCTATGCATTAGTATTATAAGCCTGTTTTTTATGTGGCGTCATGACATCATGACGTGACGTCATGTCATGACGTCATCTGACGTCATATCATGATATCATTTTAGGCTCATAGCAGTCTCCTGTGTCCAGTATAGTGTCATTTTGTTGTATTCTTGGCGCTAAACATTAATATAAGAACGGTATTAGTTTGTACATGGCATCATGAAATCATGACGTGACGTCATGCCATGACGTCAGAAGACGTCGTATCATGATGTCATTCCTAGGTTTCTAGAAGTCTATGTTCATTATAGTGTCATATCATTGTATTGATGGTGCTATACATTAGTGTAAGAATAGCATTTAAGCCTGTTTGTTTGTGGCGTCAAGACATAACGAAGTGACGTCATGCCATGACGTCATCTGACGTCATGTCAAGATGTCATTCCTAGGCTCATAGTAGTCTATGTTCATTCCAGTGTCACTTCATTGTATTGATGGCACTATATATTAGTGTAAGAACAGTATTACAAGCGTATGCTTGTATGTGTAGTCATGAAATCATGATATGACATCATACCATGACGTCAGATGACGTCATGTCATGAGGACGTGAAACAAGTAATGACATTTAAGTGAATATTACTGATAATAATCACCTTCTCATGCAATCTACGTGCTTATTTTATTCGAATTACATGATTATTACTATGGGGTCAAAATTGACCCCACGACCTTACTTGTATAGTTTTTTTCCCGCCCGACGAAGGGTTAAAGATTGGACCTCCAGCAACAAAATGGCAATCTTGCTAACACAAAAGAAATTGTATTTCATAGACCGAGTTCAAGACTTTTATCTCTTCCGGACCCTATCAGCAATATTGAAAGAGTTAAAATTGTGAAACTACTGGACGTTCTTTTCCGAGAGAATTTAGAATTTGAAGACCATGTGACGTGTAGGCCTATTTTGAAGGCATGCAGACAACGCCTATACCTTCTAAGAGTCCTCCGATCTCATGGAATGCCTCCCAGCAAGCTAACGAACATTTCCCAAGCCTTTGTAGTCTCCCGACTAACTTAAGCTCTTCCATCTTGGGGCTTGTTGCCAACAGAATAGAATTGTGTGGAAGAATTTATTCGTTTTTGCGCAGGGCTGGGCGCAGCAACCTTCTGAATGGTGACATTTTAACGTTGGGGAAGATTTGTGAGAAAAGTTAATTAAGTTCTTTAAGAGCATCAAGTCACCCCATTACCGTCTTCACCAATTACTGATCGCAAAGCACCTTCATAACTTCAACATGCGAAAAAGGAGGCATGCATTCGAACTACCACACTTTAGTACATTGCTTCATAAGAAATCCTTCATCATTCGCGTATTTTACAACTATAAAAACTGGGTTAATGTTAGTCATAATGCTTGTTCCGAGATCTAATGTCTCTCCAGTTGTAGACCCGAGTAATGATTATGTTCCACAGATCATAGCTTCAGATATACACATAGCTTTAGATAATCAGACATTATGAAACTGTTTATAATATTGCATCTGTTTTTGTTCTACTGATATTGTGCTATTTTGCTACTTTCGTCAATCTTTGTATTGTTGTTGTGAAGTATGAGCGTTTGTCTCGTGCTAATAACAGATTACTTACTTACTTACTTAACCTATAATATGCAAATTGTATTTAATCGATAAAACATTTGTCTCCATACAGAGAGTCTACGGAGACAAGTGTACGTAATATGAGAATAAGGATAGTCCGGAATCTGGCAAAGGGTGGACAAGCATCTTGTATATACATAGGGCCTACGCTAACAGACAAGTGCTCGCTCTAAAGACATCTATAATAAATAAATACTGGAGATTAGAGTGCCGTATTTCGTAGACAGTCGATAAGATCGAAGCAACGATTCAGAAGCACTTGGGTCGCTACGCAGTGGCTTGAGGTGGGAATCGAACCTGCGACCCTTCGGTTACAAGGCAACGACCCACACCACTACACCACCGCGTCCCCCTAACATCTGAGAGACTAGCCCAGAGTGCCACTCACCGGGGACGCCTAACTTGTGGGATTCTATTTGTTAATCGTCAATAGGCGATTTTTTTCTCTTGCTATTTGCTATTATCTTGTAACCTGTTGAGGTGTGTCAGCCAGATTATCAGAGATCTATCTTGTATATATATATATATATATATATATATATATATATATATATATATATATATATATATATATCAGGAAATAGAGTGACCGTTGGCCGAGTTAAGCTGTGGCAGCAAACAGCTTCCGACCCATGGGGTCGAATGAACAGGCGAATGACAGCTGCCACAGCTGCAGCATATCTAACTTAGTACACTATTTTCTTGTGTACGTATGATGTACTATTTTCAAAGCAGGTCATGCGCTAGAGAACATTTCTGTAGGTGTAGGATCATTGATGTAATCATGGCTATATATTATTTTCAATTTTAAACTAAATACTACTGTGCTGGCTGGCGCTGGTTTCAAAATGATGATAGATAGATAGATAGATAGATAGATAGATAGATAGATAGATAGATAGATAGATAGATAGATAGATAGATAGATAGATAGATAGATAGATAGATAGATAGATAGATAGAGGGACGGACGGTCGGACGGACAGACAGACAGATAGATATAATAGGACTGTGCCAATTATTTCAGAATGATTATAAGTGCATAGTATTAACTTTATAGATAAATTAAGGTCCGTTTATTATATTTGTGGATAAGTGGATTTTTCTTATCAAACAATATAATATTATATAACACAATAACATTACGGATATCTGTTATGTCGTTCGATCCGTCGGTCGATCCTTAACTGCTACTATTGGCTTATTGCAAAAACAAGAAACTTCATACAGAGTCGGCCGGCCGGACGACCGGTGAGGGAGGAATGGGGGAGGAAGGGCCGGGACTAACGCTAATGACTGAAGACAATCGGGGTCATGTTATGAAAGGCAGTAACTGTAATGTACTAGCACTATTAGTTGAAAAGAATAAAAGGGCGCTGTTCATTCTCTGCAGCGCCGCGCAAACCTTGAATTTGGTGAAGCCGGCTGTCCAAACATAATTGGTAGCCTACTCTGACAAAATAGGCATAATGGCATTTTCAAAGAAGATTTGTTTCTTGCGTGTGACAAGACATAGTTCTTCCTTTATGAAACACAGCTCAGGCTGACCAGTTGAGAGGCCCAAATATAAACTTTCTGGACGATGGTATTTATACAGTTCTTAACTGAAATCCAGTCTTGTCTGTGTAAGCTCAAGCTTTCACGATGAGTGCCCTCACAAAGTCCGAAATTGTTACATTTTTCAGAACACTGCACAAATTGATTTCTTTGTATGTTCATAGCCTGTATAATATTCTTATCTTTTCCGTTGTCTCAAAAGCACAAATTACATTTTGTATTTAACTTAAATTGCAATTATATATTGCAGCGACAATATGTTATAAATTATCAAACTGAATTAAATTAGACATGGGCGGCGATCTGGGGGGGGGGGTCGAGAGGGACAAGTCCCCTCACCTTTGAATGTTGGGGGACACACCATACATCTGTCCCCCAAATTTTGAAGAAACCCTAAAACAGGTCAACAGAACGCGCGAAAAAAATGTTTGTACCTCTTTTTTGACCAAATCAGGAACTTTTGACCAGATCAGTTCAAAAGGTATTCCGTGTCCCCCCACCTGTCAAACAAGATCGCCGCCACTGAAATTAGAGTAGGCCTGTGGCACACAGGCTGTGCTGCAAAAACTATTTGACCCAGGGCCTAAGACTACAGGACAGAATTAAGTCACAACAACATTTAAATGCAGGGATGTAGTCCATATTAAAATCTAACAAAGCCATAGTCTGACGAGGATCTTTGGAGGCAAAGACGAGATCTTGGTGAAAATTTCACAACTGTCCATTTCGCTAATTTTTTGGGTTTTGTACCTTAAGTCACTGAATGTAACTGAAACTGTGTATGATGAAAGTGAGTCAATTGGTCATGTAGGAAATGTGTCTGTTTACGCTAAATTTCCTTAATTTTCCAAATAGGTGACTTTGACAAACAAATTGCCATACTACAGCACTATTGTCATTAGAGTAACGTTACTCTAACCAACCAAACTCGTGTGTAGCGATGTTATTACTGTCACAAATCGCTGATTATATCAGAAAATGTACCTTAGATATCTGCATACAATGGTTTACATATAAGGAGAAAACGATAAATTGAAGAAGCAGCTAATATACTATTACACATTAGTAAATGGAAATGTTGATGAGTGTTTGAAAGGTTAACATGGACAATTTCATTGGCTTATTTTATATAGCATCAAATATTGATGCAGTAAATCATGACTGGTATATATTCAGTTAACAATGAGTCGATTAACATTTCCAGTAGTATCTTTAAAATAAAAACACTTGGCACATAATTCAATTATAGATGAAACCCTTTAATTACTCTAATGACACACACTGTTACTCTATGCCATAGTCCCATTCTGTCCGTCTGTCATGGAGTAACGCTCTCAAATTCATTTGCAGTCGCTAGGTGTCAGCATACAGGGAGGAAGGGAAACCGAAGGACGTACTGACGCACAGTCAGACAGACATATAGATTGACAGACGGAGTGAGTTAGTGAGTGAGGAACGGACGGATACGTACAGACGCACAGCCAAACTGACACAGGGACGGATGGTCAGATAGACAGATTGTTAGACGGAGTGAGTGAAGGCGGGACAGAGCTGAGGCGGGAGGAAGGGAGGAGGCATATAGCCGTACAGACGTGCAGCCAGAAAGACAGACGTTTCCGTCATACTGATGGGCAATTACTCTAGTGATCTATAGCATCGAAGGCTTAGGCTAAATCCAACAATATTCGTATCGAATATCTGTTTTCTTCCATTGCAGCAGAAATGTTATCTTGCACGCTTAGCAGCGGCATGACTGTTGAGTGTCGAGATTGAAACCCATTCCAGGTCGTAGGGCCAGCAACAGAGAATGAGCGGCGCTGCATGATTGCGGTACGCGAGTGAGGGATCATGAGTACAGCTTGGTCAGCTGATTGAAGGTTGGATCGCCGCTGTACAGCAGATGTAGGGCGACAAAAGTCCTGCAAGTATGGGGGCGCGAGTCCCTCCAGGCAGCGCCTAACAAGCGCAGAAACCCTATACGTGATCCATAGTGGGAATGGAAGCCAGTGCAGGACATCCCGCAAAAACTCAGACACCTGGCCAAATTTAAGAATACGGCCAATGAGGCGCGCAGCTACTCGAAGGACCCGATCTAGGCACCCAACCCGGACAGCTGGGAGGCCAGCGTAAAGGGCACTACAATAGTCAAGACGGGTGACTACAAAAGCATGTACAAGGGTAGAGGCAGCCCCCTGTGACAAATAACGAGAAACCACCCTAAGCTGGCGCAGTTGGTAGTAGCAATCGCGACAGGTGTTAATGTGGCGGGCGAACGTGAGTTCCTGTTCCAGGATAACGCTAAGGTCGCGAACAGAGGAGGCAAAGGAGACCAGAGGGAACTTGAGAGCTAAAGCCTCAAGGTAAATTTTTCAAGCTGCTGACGCGTACCCAGCCAGATGAACTGCGTCTTGCTCGGGTTGGGCCTCAGGCGGTTTCAGGACATCCAGGCTTCCAAGGTCTCCGTGGCCTGGACAATCTCAGGGACAGCACCAAATTCAAAACCTTGGGCAAGCCAAGAATAATTTCCAAGCCTAGTGTAAATAGATGTGCCCCAATTTAGTATTAGTATACTTATTATAAGAAATTGTTATAATACTCATGACGTTTTTCATTTATTTACTAGAAACTATTGTTTTGATTAACTTGAATATTGTCTCCACAAGTATTGTGTAGGCCCTATGAAGAAATGTGTGTGAGAATAGGCACAGGCTGTATTCATTTGATAAAACGTTTGTCCCCACAAGGTTTGCTTATGGAGACAAATGTGTGCGTGTGTGAGAATATGCAGGCTGTATTCATTAATTACACGTTTGTCCCCACAAGGTTTGCTTATGGAGACAAATGTGTGCGTGTGTGAGAATATGCAGGCTGTATTCATTAATTACACGTTTGTCCCCACAAGGTTTGCTTATAGAGACAAATGTGTGCGTGTGTGAGAATATGCAGTCTGTATTCATTAATTAAACGTTTGTCCCCACGAAGTTTGCTTATAGAGAGCTTGCGAAAAGAATGATAGTACATTTCTGAACATTAGTTGTTAATTTTTACATTAATATACAGGTAGAAAGTAGACATTCTGTTAAACAATATACATTAACTAGTACCATTACTGACGATTACTTATTATGAAGCATTACACCATTTCCCATTGTACGAAGTATCATAGGCCTAATATTCTAAACTTTACAGCTCGAGGGCCACCCCTAAATATTATCTTATCTAGTAAAAACAAATAGTACAGAAGTCTAATATTTCAATAAACGAATCAAATCATGTGTATGACAATCACAAAGACAAAACCTTTTTAGAAATGGACAGCTAGTAATTGAGCATATGAGATTGTCATCAAAATACAGCTGTAGACCTAGTCCAAGTCTAACTTGTCTAGTAACCAAATAGTACAGAAGTCTCATTTTGCAATAAATGAAACAACTCATGTGTATGACAGTTACAAAGACAAAACCCTTTTTAGTGATGAACATCTAGTGACTGAACACATGATACTGTTATCAAAATACAGCCGTAGTCCAGGTCTAACTTATTTAGTACATAAATAGTACTTCAGAAGTCTTATTTTGCAATAAACAAATCCAATCATGTGTATGACAGTCACAAAGACAAAACCCTTTTTAGAGATGGACATCTAGTGACTGAGTACATGAAACTGTTATCAAAATACAGCACATAGTCCAAGTCTAACGTATTTACTACATAAATAGTACAGAAGTACAGTATCTACTTACAATAAACGAATCAGATCATGTATATGACAGTAGGTATACTCTTACAAAGACAAAACCCTTTTTAGAGATGGACATCTAGTGACTGAGTACACGACACTGTTATCGAAATACAGCTGTAGTCCAAGTCTAACTTGTTTAGTACATAAATAGTACAGAATTAACGAACCAGATCATGGGTATATCATTTACAAACACAAAACCCTTTTTAGAGATGGACATCTAGTGATTGAGTACATGACACTGTTATCAAAATATAGCTGTAGTCCAAGTGCAACTTATTTAGTACAAAAATAGTACAGAAGTCACATCTTACAATAAACGAACCAGATCATGGGTATATCAGTAACAAAAACAAAACCCTTTTTAGAGATGGACATCTAGTGACTGAGTACATGACACTGTTATCAAAATACAGCTGTAGTCCAAGTCTAACGTATTTACTACATAAATAGTACAGAAGTACAGTATCACCTTACAATAAACGAATCAGATCATGTATATGACAGTAGGTATACTCTTACAAAGACAAAACCCCTTTTTAGAGATGGACATCTAGTGACTGAGTACATGACACTGTTATCGAAATACAGCTGTAGTCCAAGTCTAACTTGTTTAGTACATAAATAGTACAGAATAAACGAACCAGATCATGGGTATATCATTTACAAAGACAAAACCCTTTTTAGAGATGGACATCTAGTGATTGAGTACATGACACTGTTATCAAAATATAGCTGTAGTCCAAGTGCAACTTATTTAGTACAAAAATAGTACAGAAGTCACATCTTACAATAAACGAACCAGATCATGGGTATATCAGTAACAAAAACAAAACCCTTTTTTAGAGATGGACATCTAGTGACTGAGTACATGACACTGTTATCAAAATACAGCTGTAGTCCAAGTCTAACTTATTTAGTAGGCTACATAAATAGTACAGAAGTCACATCTTACAATAAACGAACCAGATCATGGGTATATCATTTACAAACCCTTTTTATAGGGTGGACAGCTAGTAACTGAGAACGTGACATTGTCATTAAAATACAGCTGTATTCCAAGTCAGACTACAGAAGTAAAGAAATAGTACAAATAGTAACGAATGAATAGCAATAAATGAATGAGCTGTAGTCCAGGTCTAACTTATCTAGTGAACATATAGTAAAGAAGTCTCATCTTGCAATAAATGAATCAAATCATGAGTGTATCAGTATATTAGTTACAGAGACAAAATCTTTCTAAAGGTGGTTGGCTATAGACCGAGCTCATGACACAATCATCCAATACCGCTGAAGTTCACGTCTAGCCTATTTAAAAATCTAATGGCACAAGAGTCTCATCTAGCATTAAACTAATTAGCTCATCTATATAGCAGTCATATGACCAAAACCCTTTGTTGACGTGGACAGCTAGTGACCCATTACATGACGTAGTCATCAAAAACATATGTAGAACCGAATCGATCCATGTTCAATGCAACTACAATGGTAGCGTCTCATCTAGAGGTAGGCCTAGTAATTCAGATCGAGTCCTGGCTAAAAGCAATACATGAATACAGTTCCGTGGTAAATAAATTAAATCAAACAGAAGCTACTGCAAGGATAAACTGAGTGTTCATAATATACATGACACAAGCAACTAATAGGGTGCAGTTAGTATGAATTTCTCAGTAAGTCTAGTGAATCCAGTGGGCGGATAGAAGGGAGGAAGGTGAAGAGGAAAGAAGAGAGGTAGAGCGAAGCCACTATGAAGAAAAAATAGAAGGATAAGCCAAGTGTTTATGATATTATCATAACATAGATAACTGACACAGACAAGGTACAGATAGCGTGAATCCCTCAGTCAATGTAGTCTATACAGTGAGTCGATAGTAAGTAAGGAAGACAATAGCGAGAAAGAGAAGAAATGAATGATACGAGTGAAAAAGCTTTATCTAATGTCGAAGTTTAAGAGAGCTTATCCTCCTAAGACTCAGTGAAGGAGTCGTAGCAATGATTAGCATCACCGATAGCGCATTGGATAACATCTGGCGTAGAGTGCGAGAGGTAGCGAGTTCAAGCCCCGTAGGCGGACAGCTTTGTAGGCTGCAATTGCGCCGTGTATTGCAGGCTGTCTGTTCTGTTAGTAGTTAAGATTTATCGCATAACTTGTACATGTAAAGCGCAGTGCGGTTAGCAGGCGCTTAAATAAAGAAAATATATTATTATTATTATTATTATTATTATTATTATTATTATTATTATTATTATTATTATTATTATTATTATTATTATTATTATTATTAATGTGATTAGCATTCGTATGGCCGACGAAGCGTACCTAACAAATGCACTGTTATCAATTATACGATTGAAAGGAAATAGGGCCGTAGTGCAAGATGCACACAACCACGATGCCGGGTCTACCCATCAGTCGGGCAACATTTAAAGTGGAAAGTCTTCCCACATAGCGAACAAGCTAATTCAGAACAATTAATATATATATATATATATATATATATATATATATATACACTGTAGAGCGCCTACATGATCGATTGTTAATGGAATCGACAGGTTTCGTGAACAAACATATATGCAGCAGGCGGAAACTAGATACAGAAAATATATATATGTATGTATATATATATATATATATATATATATATATATATATATATATATATATATATATATATATATATATACAGACATAAAATATTGTATGGACTTGTCCATTCTCCAAAGAATAAATAGCCAAATTCAGCTGATTTAAGAGAACTAGACCTTAATACTTACATGCAATGTTCGTCAAATAATTTCGAACTGATCTAGTCATTCTAGTGAAACTGCATTCAATTTGCGTCGTAGTGGTCGCCTAAGGGGGGGGGGCAGAGTTGATAGAGGTTGATTTTTTTTATAGGAGAGTCTGTTGTGAGACATGGAGGGAGAAAACTGTCAGTGAAGAATGATGCAAAGGAGTCGGCAATGGATACATGTGCCATAGTTTGGGAGGGGTGAGAGGAGTCATGGTGACGAACATTGTTTATGGTTTTCCAAAGATTTCTAGGATTGGATGGAATTGAGTGAACAAGAGATGAGAAGAGGCGTTTTTTGGATGACAGAAGTTGGCTGTAGTATCTATTAGTCAAGGTTTTAAGTCAATTAAATACAGCGAGATCACCAGAACGTCTGTAGGCCTATGCTCATTCCAGACGACTGCGAGATGATTTGAGAGCATGAAGGAGACAATTGAACCATGAATTTTTTGCGTGAGCTTCAGGTATAGTTCAAATATTTTTAGGACAGTATACTCTAGTGATTGAAAAGAGAGATGAAGGACAGTAATTTTGCCCATGAAGAAAGAGTAGAGGGGTATACTGCCAGCAGTGGAGAGGAGTGTGGTGAATTCTTATAAGAAGACAGTGATGTTCGGCGTCTGTCGTAGGCGCTAGGGTAGACGGTGTACACAGTGGTGTACAGGGCGATTTCAGCGTTAACGACAATGTCAGTGACCTCGATCTCAGCATACGTTGAATTCGGGCGGCGCCGCTTCCCACCTCTGCACGCGCGTGCACTTGATGTGGCTATTAATGAGTTTATGAGTACGCAGGTTCATTAAGCAATAAACGCTGAAGGCCTAATGCGTTGATTCCTCTGTCTTCATCTATTAATCTGTCCATAAACGCTAGGGCACCAGCTGCTTGGGATTGTTTACCTCTTGCATCTTGCAATGTATTTAGGAACGCCATCGGAAGTACAGTAATCGTAATCGAAATCGTAATCTCGAGGTTTCTACAGAGCCCCAAAGAGCGAAGTAGCGGGAATCAGCTTATTCACAGTATTTATCCGCTGCTCGACCTCTACTTCCTCTTTCAAGAAACGCCTTAAAACTCACTATTTCTCACACGCTTTCAAACATATGGAAATCTAACTGCTCTGCATGTGGCGGCTAACTAACCGCGCCTCAGATTCGCATTTCTGTGTGGCTTGCGCGCGTTAAAAATGTTCGTAATAATAATAATAATAATAATAATAGGGCCTAATGCTATATAATTCACATTATCTAGCTGGCTATCACGGTGCACTTTTCCCCGGCCAGATTAAGTTGCATAATAAGACGTCTTTCATCCACAGAGAAACGCCTTGAACTATTCATGTTGTAAATAGTTTATGCTATAATCATTTTCCTTAAATTTCTCCTCAAATAGTTTATGAAATTATCACTCTAACGCAGATACTCAAACACACAATGAAGTTGCTACATGTACCTGTATGCCACTATAAGCTGTTTAACTCTTTAAGCTGTCATACCCTGATTCCATTTCTGCGCCACCACACAGCCACCATCATCACCGATTACCACCGTAGCACCCTGCTGTCTCCTCGGCTTGACCTCCCCGGACTCTGACCTGGCACCGGAATGGATAAGGCAGACATGGCTATTGCGGACTTGATATTGTATAGCGCCGGTGAATAAGCTGGTCTCCCTGACGTGGCTTTTGTGTGGCGCTGAGAAATTTCGAAGATTTACATTACATTACATTACACTATAAATTACAAATGTCATGTCTTATTCTAATCTCACTACTATAACGGTTGCTGTAGCTACTTCACGCTTCTGCACTTAGTATGTTATTCAAGTGGATTTGTTCTAATCAAACAATATAATAACGGATATCTCAGGCCCGGGTTAACCATTGGAGCACACGGAGCACATGCTCCGGGGCCCCCGACGACTAAGGGGCCCCCAAATATGAGTCGTTTTTTTGCGTCTCAAAATGCAAATTGAATTAACTGTTGGTAAAAAAAAGAAAATAATTTTGGCGAAAATGTGGCGACAAGTCACCTTACTTTGCACTCAGCCTGAATAGGCCCTACTAATGTCGACTAAATATTTTAATTATCTCTGTGGTTACATAATCATTTCGTTTACGTGTTGTGCCGACTTGCGCGTAGCTAACTAACTACGGCAACTTTGCTCTAGTTTCTGTCATTACAACTTAAAGCATTGAATCATTCAATAATGTCGAGTGCTCACAAGTAGGCCTAGGCCTACGCCAGTGGGTTGTTTAAATGTGCTGCAAAGCGCGAACAAGTGAAGTGAAATCTCGAAGTGTTAACACCCCAAAACTGACGACGTTCTTTCAAAGTAGTATAGTTTCTGATAGTATGCCTATCGTAATCGTAATCGTTATCTCCAAACTTCTAAAGCGCCACTCGAAGGCCAAGCGTAGGCCACCAGTCTATTTCACGAGCGCTATGACTGTGAGTGGAAATTAAGTAGGCCTATACAGGGATGGTAGTGAGCCGAAAATTGTCGGCAGATCGTGTTTTGTATCATTTGTTCAAAATATATTTATTTTATTTATTCAGAACATTTATATAGCGCCCGTTTAAGATATCTACTCTATTGTGAG
The DNA here is from genome assembly GCA_963556255.1 of Allolobophora icterica. NCBI lineage: Eukaryota > Metazoa > Annelida > Clitellata > Crassiclitellata > Lumbricidae > Allolobophora > Allolobophora icterica. The sequence goes on along the minus strand of OY744613.1, from coordinate 46,011,096 downwards.
TTATCTTTCGGGGGCGAAACTTCCCGGGGGCGAAATGTCGGGGGCGAATCTTCCGGGGGCGAATCTTCCGGGGGCGAAAAGTCCTAGAACCCTAATGTGATCACTGTGATGCAGTGACAGAGTCGCTGTAGCCTGCTGCCTGTATCCATAAACCGTTTGCATGTTTGTTGACAGTTTGATGATGAAAAAGCCAATATGAATACTGACTATAGAGTAAAATAATTTGACAATCCATTTACTGAGTTTTGCACTGAGCTGTTGCTCTGTAATGATGCGAAATTTGCGTGAGTAAAAGTAATGTGCTTACTATTGTTCTTGAATTTGTGTTTGATTGTAGTCTGAGCCGATTTGAATATTTCTAAATTACGGAAGAGGGAAGGGAGGGAGGAGAGGAAAGAGGTAGGAGGGGATGAAAAGGGAAGACAGGAGGAGGGATGGGACGGAGGGGCCCCAACATGACAGAGTGCTCCAGGGCCCCAAGGACCCTTAACACGGGCCTGGGATATCTGTTATTCTGTCGTTTGGTCGGCTACGGATCGACCATCCGTAACTTCCACTTTGAGCTTTTAGCCAACCCAAGCTCACCTCATATACTGCCGGTCAGGGAGGAATGGAGGCCAGTACTAAATCTAATGATTGAAGACTGTCGGGATCTGTCCCAGATAGGCCGTAACAGTGGTGTACAAGCATAATTATTTGAAATGAATAACATTCCCTGCACACCTTGAATTTGGTGACACCGGTATACATCACGAAATAGACTATCCCCCATAGAGCATATCCGCGGATGGAATAAATCGGTATAGAGTATCCGGGGGATAAACCGTTCTATCCCCCGTCGTCCTACGCATCACGATAGCCAAGACGAAAATCCAGTCAAAATCACCAAAACCAAGTAAATTATTTTCAGGTTGACGTACAAGATAAAGATATGCAACTTAAAAAATTTATGTGTACAATAAATCCAAACATTACGACTGAATACACTTAGAAACCGCCAATAATTCAAACTAAACCGGATAATCCATTTCGCTAAGGGGGATACGCAATTTCGGGGATCCTCTAGTTCGTGACACCGGCTGGCCAAACATATTTGGCACTTTGACAGTATAGACATAAGGCCATTTCAAAGAAGTTTCAGCATTTTTGCGTGTGACAAGACAGTTCTTACTTTATGAAACACAGCTCAGGCCTCGGGCTGACCAGTTGAGAGAACCAAATATAGACTATAAACCATGTTATTTATACAGTCTAGTCTGTGTAAGCTCAAAATTTCACGATGAGTGCGTGCACACAAACTCCGAAATTGTTACTTTTCCCAGAACATTGCACGAATTGATTTCTTTATGGAAATGTTCATAGTCTATGCAATATTTTTTATCTTTTTCGTTGTCTCTAAAAGCACAAATTACATTTTGCATTTAATTTAAATATTGCAGTGACAGTATGTTAGAAATTATCAAACTAAATTAAATATAAGTAGCCTGATCAGTGACTTAAGTGATATTTTCATTAACGAATAAATATGTACACAGTAATTTCACGCATAACTTCAAAATCATTGGTCCCCACAAGGTTTGGCTGTGGAGTCAAGTGTGGTTCAGTCTCCCATAATAATTATGCAGGTTGTATTTAATATTATTGATAAGACATTTGTTTCCATAAGGAGTGCCTATGGAGATAAGCATATGTGTGCATATGTGAGCCTAACTAGGCTGTCTATAACTTAACCAACCATTCGCCTCTGCAAAGATTGTCTATAGAGACAAAGGTAATGTATTATATTAGTAATGTATCGTAATGCAATTAGTAACTTCTATTGCGCCGGTGTATAATGCACAAGGCATCAACTGATGGCATACCAAAACCAAGCGATAATCACGTCAATATCCAGAAGATCAGTTTGTAAGACAGAGATGCAGCATATGGTGGATAGGCAAATTTAAGCAATTTTAAAGAGATAAGTTTCAAGTTCAGAACGAAATGATTTAGGAGAGCGCACAGACACAGGGAGAGGGTTCCAAAAACTAGGTCCAGCAACTGAAAACAACTCGTTCACCAAGAACAGTTCTAGATTTAGGTATGATCAGACATAGATTATCAGATGACCGTGTTGATTTATGGTAAGTGTGGGAGTAAGAACTGACTTTAAGCATTGTGGCTGGCCGGAAGTCAAAGTTTTATAAACGATGAGCCCCAATTTGAAACTAATTCTTCGCTGAACAAGAAGCCAATACAAGGATTTAAACACAGAGGTTATATGTTCATATTTTGATGTATTAGTTATGACTCTAGCAAATGTTCCCTCAAACGTTTGCTGGTTTGTGTGCAGAATTGTAAATAAAGTCGTGTGCAAAACGTTACAGTGTCAATTTTGTTTCAGCAATTTTTTTTAGCAGAATTAAAACTATAAAACTAGCCAAGGAGTTCTGCACTCTCTACAGCTTCAGGATGTTTGCCTTATTGATACCAGCAGGAATCCCACTAGCCGCTGCGTACGGACCTTGGGCAAGTCCTTCACTCGCCTTATTGCTCGTGGCGCTTCGGCGTGAAAACTCTGACACAGTATCAGTGCTGTAGTCGGGAGCACCTCTGAGTAGTAGTAGGCTTGAAGAGGCGCTATAGAAATATTCGAAATAAATAAATAAATAAATATAGCATGATACAGAGCAGGGGTTCAAATCTGTGGTTAGTCCCCACCCCAAGGGGTGCGAGATGTCATTTCTTGGGTACGACAAAGCGGAAAAGTATGTTACTACTGCACTGTATGTATGTAGAAACTATCTATTAACTGTTAGATTGTTTTACATACCTACAGTACATACAGAGTGAGATAGAGGGAAGGATGATCAATCGCCTTTAAGTCAATTGTAATAAAGACATTGCCATTGTTCGTCCGTATATCAGCTATTTGCAACGCGTTTGTGCGAAATATACCTCCCCTAACCAGATTAAACTGTATGAAGGTTTCAGGGGCAACGAATCACAATCCTTGCGGGGACAAACGTTTCATCAAACGAATACAGCGTGCGTATTATCTCACACACACATTTGTTTCTATAAACAATCCTTGTTGGGAAATATACCTCCCCTAACCAGATTAAACTGCATGAAGGTTTCAGGGGCAACGAATCACAATCCTTGTGGGGACAAACGTTTCATCAAACGAATACAGCCTGCGTATTATCTCACACACACATTTGTTTGTATAAAAAATCCTTGTGTGGAAATATTCCTCCGCTAACCAGATTAAACTGTATGAAGGTTTCAGGGGCAACGAATCACAATCCTTGTGGGGACAAACGTTTCATCAAACGAATTCAGTCTGCGTATTCTCACACACACACATTTGTCTCTATAAAGAATCCATGTGGGGACAAACGTTTCATCAAACGAATACAATCTGCGTATTCTCACACACACATTTGCCTCTATAAAGAATCCTTGTGGGGACAAACGTTTTTTTTCAAATGAATACAGCCTGCGTATTCTCTCACACACATATATTTCTATAAACAATCGTTGTGAGGAAATATTCCTCCCCCGACCAGATTAAACTGTATGAAGGTTTTAGGGGCAACGAATCACAATCCTTTTGGGGACAAACGTTTCATCAAACGAATACAGCGTGCGTATTATCTCACACACACATTTGTTTCTATAAACAATCCTTGTTGGGAAATATACCTCCCCTAACCAGAATACAGTGTGCATATTCTCACACACACACATTTGTCTCTATAAAGAATCCATGTGGGGACAAACTTTTATCAACTGAGTACAGTCTGCGTATTGTCACACACATTTGTCTCTATAAAGAATCCTTGCGGGGACAAACGTTTTATCAAAAGAATACAGCCTGCGTAGTATCACACACACATACCATACGGGGACAGCGGCACTGCTTTTTAGGCGGATTTGTACACACCTGTTTGCAGTGAAATGTCCAATTGTCCCCATATGGAATTTGTGAGGGTACAATACAGTCACACAGATGGACAACTTACTAAGCATTTGCGGAAGACTACATACTGAATATATTAGTGCATATTTGCCACCAGATGGCCGGATTTTAGAAAAATGTTCATCAGAGAAGTGTGTGTGGATTGTGTGTACACACAGTACACACACTTTTTCCGTGCTTGTGGGGACATGTCCCCACAAGGAAAATTCAATTTCGAGACCGTAGATGCATAAAGGAAGCGATTATTGATGATTTCCTTGTGGGGACTCGAAAAATGTCCCCACATGGAATCGTGTCCCCACAAGGGTGGTTTTAATCCCATAAAAGTCAGCGTAAGGTAGTGAATGCAAGCACACACACACACACACACACACACACACACACACACACACACACACACACACACACACACACACACACACACACACACACAAACATCAATGCAAATACACACACACACACACTAAACCAAATTAGCATAATTCAAGTTTGCATATTCAGCTGTATTTAGAGTTTACATGTAAAACTTAGGACTTCCAAGTTGCATGTGGGATTTCTACAGTAAAATGTCCACTTTTAGCATGTAATGATGCACCATGTGTGAGCTTACAAGCTAAGATGACAATGGATATGTTACAAAGACGTGCAAGACATTGCAAACAGGCGTCTCTTGACACCTAAGGACTGCTGGGAAGAGAGAGTTTATGTAGCAAAATTACAAGTTTCGAGAATGCACAGGAGAGAAACGTATGTCTTTTAGGGTGCGAGGAGAGCTAGCATGGAGGTTTGCACAGTAAAATGTGAGCTTTTGAATTGTAAGAATGCCTGCTATGCCCATTTCTATACTAAAATTACAACTTTCTTCGGTTAAACGAAATATGTGTGCGCTGATTTGGGTGTTTTAGCTGATGGACTTATACAAAAACTTGAAATAATAGCATGGAAAGGTTTATATAAAGCTGTATATAGCAGGAACCTGTGTATTGGTAATGCATGGAGAAGACTTTGTTTGGTAAGGTGTTTGAAATACTGAATTATACATCAGAATTACAAATCTTATGGTGAAACATTGCATAGTTTGAAGCCTTGTACACTAAATTCTCAAGTTTCGATTCCTAAGTTGCATGAAATACTGACTTGCGCTGTAGAATTTCAACACATAAGTTGAAAAAAGACACAAGCGAGGAACATTTGTACGCTAATTTGAAGACTTGTAAGTTTTCAAAGACATGTGGAGTTGGAAACTTATGAATTTTAGATTGTATGGGACGATGAACTGTATGGTTCAGTTTGAATCTGATACACTAAATTCTTAATTCTCGACTCTGAACATGTATGAAATACCAACATGTGCAGTAAAAATTTGAAAAACTTAGTTTACTGAGACGTGCGCAATGAAGATTTGGGCGTTAAACTTAAGACTTTTAAGGTTTCAAAGACATGTGGAATGAGAGTTTTAGTAGGACTTGTAAGTTTTCAAAGACATGTGGAGTTGGAAACTTATGAATTTTAGATTGTATGGGACGATGAACTGTATGGTTCAGTTACAACTCTTAGTATCAAACGTCGCACAGTTTGAATCTGATACACTAAATTCTGAATTCTCGACTCTGAACATGTATGAAATACCAACCTGTGCAGTAAAAATTTGAAAAACTTAGTTTACTGAGACGTGCGCAATGAAAATTTGGGTGTTAAACTTAAGACTTTTAAGGTTTCAAAGACTCGTGGAATGAGAGTTTTAGTAGGACGCTTACGAATTTTTATTTGGGAAGACGGTTAAAGCGCATGCTTTCAGAGTAAAAGTCCAACTTTCTATGGTGGAAAGACATGCGAATGTTTGCTTCTACACGAAAATGGTAACGTTTACATGCACGCGATGACCACTTGCACACTAGAGTTACAACATTCTACTTTGTAAAGACGGCTGCAGCGAGGGTTTTTACAACAGTTGGCAAATTTTAAGTTCATAAGATGGTTGAGACGAGGGTTTTCAGATTGAAAAGCTGGTTTACAGTATAAAACTTTGTCTTTCCTTAGATGCAAAGAAGTATGAGATCAAGGTTTTCATGATAAAATTGTTACTCATAGGGTAGAAAGACAGCTTGAGTGGACGTTTCTACAGTAAAATTATACATTTTAGGTGTATGGGGTGCTGCTAAGATTAAGTCTGTCCACATTGTGCAGACAAATGGAATGCTGTTTTCCACAGTAAAATGGCAACTTTTAGCGTGTGAAGACGCAGAACATGAGAGCTTACATGCTAAATGACAAGTTTTTGCTACAAAGAAGCATGCGTTGAAGGTTTGTGTAGGAGGCTGAAGTCTTTCGCGTTTGCATATGCAGTTGGATTGAGAGTTTACTTATAAAATTTAGGACTTGCAAGTTGCATGAAGGATTTCTACAGTAAAATGTCGAGTTTTAGCGTGCGAAGATGTAGTATGTGAGAGCTTACAAGCTAAAATGAGATCATTTATGCTACAAAGATGTGGAGTACAGTGCAAACAGGCATCTCTTGTGCTGTAAAGCCTGCTGAGAAGAGAGTTTATGTAGCAAAATTACAATTTTTGGAATGCAGAGACGCATACGAGGAGAGAAACTTATGTCTTTTAGGATGCGAGGAGAGCTAACATGAAAGTTTGCATAGTAAAATGTGAGCTTTTGAGGTGCATGAGTGCTTGTGATGGTGATTTCTATACTAAAATTACAACTTTCTTCGTTTCAATGAAATATTTGCACGCTGATTTTAGTGTTTTAGCTGATCGACTTATACAAAAACGTGAAATATTAGCATGGAAAGGTTTAGATAAAGCTGAGGAGCGCTAGGAGCGGCAGGGGCGGAGGCAGCGGCGGCAGCGGAGGTTGCAGTGGCAGCAGCAAATGCAGCTGTGGCAGTGGCGACGGATTTGTGTGAAAGGTAGGTTTTCGATTGAAGCGTATATGCAACGTCTGTAAAATGATACATTTTGCGTCGTTTGGATGGTGAAACTAATACATGTGATATTTCTACATGATGTTGTGTGAAGTCAGAACATGGAATTTGTTGAAACTTAAAGGTTTTGACTTAAATGTTTTTGAAATGAAAGTGAAAATGTGCATCTTCTACAGATTTTGGGTAATGGAACAGATGTGTATGAAAGTTCTATTTGGAGTATTGTGAAACACTTTGTAGTTATTTGAGCGAAAAGAGCCTTTTCAAGTGGAAAACATGGTGCATTTTAGAGAAATCGGGAGTTGGAAATGCTAGGTATAGTATTTCTAGTTGAAGTTTATTCATAGAGGTGAATTGTACACATGCAATTTGTAGGAAAAGGCATTTTTTCGATTGAAGCACATTTGCAAAGTGCTTAAAATGATATATTTTGAAAAGTTCGAGTGATGGAATTGGTGTGTAACATAGTTCTAACAAGAGTTTGTGCTACATGAAGTGTAGCACATTGATGAATTTTTGTTGGAAAAGACATGTTTCAGTGTGAACTGAGTTTTGTGTACAGTCTTGCAGTGCGAGATGTTAGCGTATATATTTAGTGCGTTTACTTTAGTTTCACGTGTATATGTATATATGATAGATGTATAACGTTTAGTCTTAGTGACACGCGCGGCCGGCCAATCTCGGCAGCGGCGCGCTATATGTATATTATTAGAGTTCGCTTAGGCGCACAGAAGACAGGTGTGTCAAGAGGCGCGAAGAATTATGCTGACTAGAGAAGTTTGAATTCGAGTGTGTTCGCTGTAGTAGTGTGGCTGACTAGTCGAGTTGTAATCGAATTGAGTTCTGTCTGTTTGTTTCTTATTAAACTGAAAAGATATTAAACTGTGTTGCTGATTAATTCAGGTTATACTTATACGTAGAATTAGTGTTCAAAAGGTGAACGTTAGATAGGCGTTAAGTACGAAGAGAACAAGGATTTAATCAGAAGGATTGTCAACGGAAGGATTGGGTTGACATTATTGGTGGCAGCGTCGGTGTGGATAAGAACTCACGGTGGATAAAAACTCACGGTGGAATAGCGTCGGTGTGGATAAGAACTCACGGTGGATAAATACTCACGGTGGATAAATACTCACGGTGGATATAAACTCACGGTGGATTAAAATTCACGTTATCACCTCCTTCGGCGGATAGAAGAATCTACGACGGTGATAAAAGAATTTACGCGTTGTTGCTGTGTGACGTGTCTACGATATCAACGACGGTGGAACACGAGAAAACGGTATAAAAATTTCGTTGTTTTCCACGAACAAATACAAAAGAAATCCCGTTTGTTTATCGATTCACACAACAAGAAAAACCGTGACTTCTTTGAAAAGAGAAATCACCAAAGTAAACAAGTAAGATGGAGAAACTAAGTGCTGAAAGACAAGCAGATATTAAGAAGATGTCCACGGAAAGGCTGAAACAGCGTTTGTTGAAAGCCGGTTTTAAAGAAGAACAATTAGAAGGTATGTCACGTGGTGACATGATGCAGGAACTCGCCGATGTGTGGGTGAAAGAAGAAGTCGAAGAAGAAGGTGCCGTTGGCGGTGCCGTAGAAAAGGCTATTGAAAAACCTCCTGTGCCTATGTCTATGGAGATGTTGATGCAGTGGATGATGATGAAAGAAGATAGAGAGGAGAAACGGAGACAGGAAGAGAAAGAGCTAAGAGAAGATAAACGGAGACAAGAAGAGAAAGAGCTAAGACAGGAAGAATTACGTCTTCAGAGAGAGAAAGAAGAGAAAGAATTGCGCCTGCAGAGAGAGAGAGAAGATAAAGCAGAACAAGTGCGTAAGGCGGAACTTGAATTTCAAAAGAATCAGTTTGAGATTCAGTTAGAACAGTTGAAAAGAGATAGGGAAGATGCTGAAAGAAGAAGATTGGAGCAGATGATTGAATTTGAAAAAGCTAGAAAAAGTGATGAAGAGGTACGTCAGCAACAGATTGAAGCAAAGAGAATGCGTGAAGAAGAAAAAGAAAAAGCGCGAACGTTAGAGTTAGAACGCGCAGAACAGATCAGACAAGAAGAACTCAAATTTCAGAAAGAAAGTTTGGAAAAGGCAGAGACAGAAAGACAACAACGTCTGAAACTGGAGAAATCAAAATTGACATTGAAAGAAACGCAAATGAGAGAAGAACGGGAAGCTGAAAGAAGGAAACAGCAAGAAAGTGAAACTTTGGTGTCAAAAATTAAGAAAATAGGTGATGCAATGAAGCATGTATTGCCTCAAATGCCAACTGATATGATGGAGGTGCCATTATATTTTGAAACAGTCGAGAACGCGTTTCGCAGTTTTGCTGTGGAAAAGCCGTTTTGGGTGAAATTATTACTACCATTGATGACGCCGAAAGCTCGAACCGTTCTGAATAGATTGTCATACGATGATCTAGACAATTATGATAGAGTCAAGCAGCACTTATTAAAAGAATTTAAATTGACCTCGAGAGAATACATAGCCAGATTTGTGGATGCTAAGAAGACAACAGAAGAGACTTATACGATGTTTACGGCAAGACTGAAGAACTTGCTAAACTATTACGTGAGAAGTCGAAACGTGAACAAAGAGTACGATACGCTCTTTGATTTGCTGGTAGCGGATAAGCTAAAAGAATGTTTACCGCCAGGTCCACTACAGTTTGTATTGTCGAAGGAAGGAACTGACTGTCTCCAAGCTAGTGCAGTGGCAGACCTAGCAGACATTCATGTAAACAATCGAATTGGGTTTGCATTTCCAAATATAAACAGTTATCCTTCTCAACGTTCCGTAAACCAAAGCCAGAGTGGAAAGTGGAAAAGTAATCCAGGAACAGGGAATCAGTTCAAAGGTAAAGAAGTCAAGGCTAGTGTCCCTGTACCCAATGAGACCAGAGACGTGACGTTTGGTCGTCAGGGATTTAACAAATCGTCAGCGCCGTTTGCCAAGAGGGAAGGCAACACATCGTTTACGCAGTATAAGAGATATGAAGGAAATGAACAACGAGGTATGGTGGTGAAGCGTTGTCACAACTGTGGTTCAGACAAACATTTGGTTAAATTTTGTCCAATTCCAGTGGCAGCAGCTAGTTCTAGCAGAAATCAAGAACACACAAGGGTGAATTTGATTCAAGTGGTTAGTGATACAGATAATCAAACCACGGGTCAAGAAAACCAAGAGACTGAAGTAAAGTCAGTAATGAAATGTGGTATTCAAAAAGAAATTCTATTGGATGCTGAAATTCAGAGAGAAGTCATAGGAAAAGATGACAGTCGAATATTGAAGAAATCGTTCTTGCAATATGTCGAGGTTGAAATTCGTGCAGTAGACGGTAAAGAGCCAGTGAAAGTCAAAGCACTGAGCGACTCGGGAGCAGAAATTCCGGTGATTAGTGAAGAATTACTGGAAGGCATGAAGGTGGAACAAATTGGAAAAGTGAATTTACAATGTGTGGCAGGAGATGCCATTCCTGCGAAGTTAGTGAAAGTCGATGTTAGACTGTGTGGTAGTGACGTGGAAGAAGAGGGATTTCCGCGTAAAATCCAGTGTTCACTTACACCTTATGTCACCTTGATGTGTGCTAGTATTGCAAAGATGGGCAGTACAGAAAGATTCTTGTTGCATCCAGAGATAATTGCCGAATTAAAAGCCGTAACACAGATGAAAGTTAAAACGATACAAGGAGATGTGAGTGTACGAGCAAATGTAATGACGAGAGCGCAGAGTCGGAAACAGGAAATGGTAGATGTTGATGAGAAGAGTGAAACTGAAAGTTCAAGTGATGAGGAAAACGAAAGTAATGAGCAACGAAGCTTATCGCGAGATGGTGTAATAGCAGAGATGAACGAGCAAGAGATGGCTGCATGCGAGAATGGCACATTAAATGAAACTGAAGAAGACAATGAATGTGATGTGGGGATAGGAGACTTGTATAGAGATGAAGAGATGGACGAAGAACAAAAGGTGCAGATTGCCGATTCGAAGAAGTTCGAAGAGCAACAGAGAAAGGATGAATCGTTGAAGCCGTGGTGGAAGTTAGCACAAGAGAAAGAATCTGAATTCTGTGTGATCAACGGTTTATTGCATAAGAAATATCAGATATTAGACCAGACGATATATCAACTAGTGTTACCAAAAGACAGACGAATTAAAGTGATGGAATTGGCGCATGAATCGGTATTTGGAGGACATCTAGGAGAAGAGAAAACAAGAGAACGAATAAAATTATCTTTTGTATGGCCAAAGATGAGAAGAGACATTGTGAAATTTTGTAAGTCTTGCGAGAAATGTCAACTAAAGGCAAGGAGTCTGGTGATGGATAGAGTGCCTATCACTCCGGTCTCAAGAGAAGAGGTCGCCTTCAGGAGAATGACGATGGACCTCGTTGGCCCGATCGATCCAGTATCTGCTGCAGGTCACAAGTATTGTTTATGCATTGTGGACTCGTGCACCAGATGGCCTACAATCTTCTTATTGAAATCGCTGACAGCGAAGGCTGTGTGTGAAGCGTTGACGGAACTGTTCATGAACGTTGGTGTGCCGTCCGTGATCACCAGTGATCAAGGAACGAACTTCACAGCCAGTTTGACAAGAGAATTTCTCAATTTAATGGGCTGTAGTCCAAGATTCGACACACCAGGACACCCAGAGGCTGCTGGATTAGTAGAAAGATGGAATCAGACATTTAAAAAGATGATCCATCATGTGATAATAGACAACCCGAGGAAATGGCACAAGATAATTCCTTTCACAGTGTGGGCATTACGAGAAGTGCCGAATGCAACTACTGGAGTATCACCATATATGCTTGTCTATGGGAAAATTCCGAGAGGACCATTGGCAATATTAAAAGAGAGTTGGACTAGAGAAATAAACTTACCACCTCATGTTGGAGTTAAACCAGAAAAGTATTTGAAAGAACTGAAAAAAAAATATGGAGAAAGCATTATTGTTTGCAGAATCTTACTCTCGAGAAAAGCAATTACAATACACGAATCAGTATAACAAGAGAGCAAAGCACAAAGAATTTGAAGCTGGTGAGAAAGTCATAGTTTTGTATCCAACGTCAACAAACAAACTTATTTCTCGATGGCATGGTCCATGTACGATCATACATCGAAGATCAAAGTACTCTTATTTAGTCGATATGGGTGAAAATGGTCGAAGAATAATTCACGCCAACAAGATCAGAAAATATGTTACTCGAGCATTAAGTTGTGGTCTAATTGTTGAAGAAGATGAAGATTTTGGTTCAGTGGTTGAATTACCAATGAGGAATGAGGTTCAAGATGACAAGAATTCACTTAACCTCGATCCTGAACAAATTAGCCATTTGACAGTAACTCAGCAAGAACAGTTGTTGAAAGTCTTGAACAAATACTGTGACAGATTTTCAGAAAAACCCGGATTATGTACATTGGTCGAACACGAAATTGAACTAAAACCAGGATTTCGTGAAAAGGAATTTGCAGCATACCGAATTCCTTTGATTTATCGAGCAGAAGTGGAACGTCAGATCAAAGAAATGTTAAAAACAAACATTATCAAACCATCATCGAGCAGAATGGCAAGCCCTTTGGTTATTGTTAAAAAGAAAGACGGATCTTTAAGACTTGCCTGTGACTACAGATACATTAACTCATTCACAGTGGATTGTAAATATCCTATGCCGATTGTCAGAGACGTTTTGAACAAAGTTGGAAAGTCTAATGTGATTTCTATTTTGGACTGTCGAAGTGCTTATTGGACTTGTCCTGTAAAACAATCTGATCAATGGAAGACAGCTTTTGTAACACATAATGGACTGTATGAATTTACTCGTGTTCCTTTTGGAATGATAAATTCAGGCCGAACTTTTGTTAAGGCGATAAATTTAGTTTTACAGCCTATAAGTGACTTTGCAGAACCGTATGTTGATGACATTGCTGTGCATTCTGACAGTTGGAAAGTTCACTTGCAGCATCTAGATGCATTTTTGATGCAAATGAGATTGCATAACGTTACTTTGAATTTGAAAAAATGCATATTTGGTAAGAGTGAAGTAAGGTTTATCGGTCATGTGGTTGGGTCTGGTAAGATAAAGATGAATCCAGACAGAATTGAAAGTTTGACTAATTTGAAGATCCCAGAAACTAAGAAGCAAGTTAAGCAACTGCTTGGATTTTTTAATTATTACAGACAGTTTATTAAGGACTTTGCACAGATTGCGAAACCTTTATCTGATTTAACTAGTAAACGTGTTTCTGATAAGATTGATTGGACTGTTGAACATCAGCAAGCATTTGATTTACTTAAAGAGGCTGTGCGATCCAAAGTAGTATTATATGTTTTTGAAGTGGGAAAACCATTCAATTTGTACTGCGATAGTAGTGACTTTGCAGTTGGGGCTGTTTTAACACAGATGGACGACAAGGGAATAGAACGCCCTGTGTCATTTATCAGTCAGAAATTAACTGATACCCAGAAGAGATGGGCTACTGTGGAAAAGGAAGCTTATGCTATTGTTTGGGCTTTAAACAAGTTAAAAGAAATTATAATTGGATCGAAAATTTTCATTTTTACTGATCACAATCCTCTTACATATTTGACTGAGTCAATGTCTAAGTCTGCTAAACTTGTGCGTTGGGCGTTAGCCTTACAAACTTTTGATGTTGAGGTGAAGTACAAGAAGGGCAGATTGAATGTTATTGCTGATTGTTTGTCAAGGTTATAAGTAATCGTAAGACTGTTCATTAATTAGTTAGATATATATATATATGTTTCATGTATTTTGGTAATTTCGCAAATTTTGAAATTTAATTTGCTCAATTCCAGAAAAAGGAAGGAGGTAATGTGAACTGAGTTTTGTGTACAGTCTTGCAGTGCGAGATGTTAGCGTATATATTTAGTGCGTTTACTTTAGTTTCACGTGTATATGTATATATGATAGATGTATAACGTTTAGTCTTAGTGACACGCGCGGCCGGCCAATCTCGGCAGCGGCGCGCTATATGTATAT